>JAPMOQ010015927.1:3608429-3639048 GCA_026543055.1 Argiope trifasciata
ATTATGTACCTTTTCTTAAGAATTGATATAGAGCGAATTTTAGATTTGTTGATTTTTGTAACAGTTTGGCCGACTTTGATTTAATATCAGCCTTGAATGTCAGTATGCAAACAACGATGAGGTCATCGTTCTATCAGGATTGGCCGAGTTGTAGAGATTTAATCAGCGGCCATTGCTGTTAAATATTTAGTTTTGCTGTTAAATATTTTTTCCAATTTGTTGCAATAGATGACGCGGGTATCACTCGATATGGCTGAACCATAGTCCAAAACGCGTGACGTAAGAATTCGAGAAAAAGCGAACTGCGCATTCGCTCGCCGGACGGGGACGATAGAGGGTGTTCTTTCGATCATGTATCTTTAGAAAACGAAACGCCATGAAACTCTTAGCGGCATCTATAAGTAATTCCTTTTTACTTTTTTCTTTTCTCTATTGTAAATAGTCTCTTCATGTTCAAAAGCTTCTTTTTTCTTCATTCAGTGACCCTACACACTGAACTAAATGTGGTTAGATGGGCATTCTGTCCCACCCGATTCCTACATATATATATATATATATATATATATATATCTATATATACAATTATATGTGTATCAACATCAAATAGCAGAATAATCCTCAAAATATCGTAAAAGTTCACGAAAAAAAATTAATAATGATCTAAGGGGTATTTTTTTAGGAGTTAAATCAACAGAACTTATTGTAAAATGGCCTTTCTAGTGATTAAACTAACCATGCTAAGAAGCAACATTACAGATTTGCAACAACATTATATAGATTACAATATATTGATGGCAGCGTGTGAGGAATTGTTTTTTAGAAGCTGAATGATTTAATTTTTCTGTCGTATCTGATTTATTGGTTTTAGACATGCTCTAATAGTATTTGAATCCATATTCGAAAATCACAAAGTATGCCACGAAAGACATCAATATGGTGGTTTTTGGCATCCAAACCACCGATATCAACGATCAAATTACCAGCTCTCAAATTGGTTGATATGTGAACCACAATAAAACGTTTTGGCGTATATTCTCATTCCCTATTTATGAACGTTATCCCACTATTTACATTTGGAGAACGGGCAACGAGTTTATTTCACCGTGTAGAATGTTGCTCAACGAGCTGAATCACCTCCAGCTACAACATTAACAAGTTTCTTTGTGACTTTCAAAAGCGATCCGTTTGCCCGAAAGTTGCATTGCCACATTATTAAACTTGGAAGACTTCAACGAGGAAATTTCAGCGTTGGAAGCAAGGTGATGCGGTTTCTGGTAATCCTAATGTGTATTCTACTGATACTCTTGATCGTATTTATACAGTTCTTCCGAATAATGATGAATGCTTCTATTTGTGATCATTACTGGTTCGAGTGCCTACATCATTCGATTCACTATGAACTATTTAATGTGTAGTGTTCCCAACATTTCGTGCTGCATGTCAAGAGCTCAATTTACTTGAAAATAATAATCATTGGGACACGACAATGGCTGAAGCAACTATTTCTGCATCTCCAAGTCAGAAACGCACATTATTTACTATCATCCTTTCGATATATTTCCCATCCAATCCACGTGACCTATGGAACAAATACAAGGATAATTATTATCGTATCGTATTAAATAACATGTCTGGATAATTATATGGAATTCGTAAAAGTTCAAGTAATCTCGATATTGAGGTGAATGAGACGCATAACAAGCATTTACTGCTCATTGAAGACATGTGTTACCTCATGTGCGGCAGTTTATTAGTGGAGTTAGGAATGCCAGGGCTAGACCATGAAATGAACGACGCATTTCCTTGAGAATTGAAACATGAACGTAAATATGATCGACATGAATTAGACCAATCAGTTCAAACGAATGTACCCCTGCAGAACCCCCAACAGAAGGAAGTATATGATACATTAATGAAGGCAATCGGTGATGGAAATGGAGGATCATTTTTCCTGGATGCCCCTGGTGGAACTGGGAAGACATTCCTCATATCATTGCTATTGACCACTGTTCGGGCGAGATCAGACATTGCGGCAGTAGTTGTTTCTTCTGGCATAGCGACCACATTGTTGACAGGATGTCGTGTGGGTAATTAAGCGTTAAGATTGCAGTTAAACCTACAAAATTCTGAACAAGTTACATTTAATATTTCGAAACAGCCCGCAATGGCCAAAATTTTAGTAGCATCTAAAATCATTATATGGGAAAAATACACGATAGTGCGCAAGGGCGCATAGGAAGCACTTGATTGGACATTGAAAGATATATCCTATGACTCGAGATGCTTTGAAGGCGCAATTGTTTTACTGTCTGACTATTTCCACCAAACGCTGCTAGTCTTACACGATTGACTGCTGCCGGTGAAAAAAACGTTTGCCTCTAATCATCGAATCTGTTGCGATATATAAAAAAACTTTAACTGACAACAATTATGAGAGTTTAATTGCTGAACGATCCATCAGCTGAAGATTTCTCCAAGCAATTTTTGACTAACGGTAATGGCCTTGCTCTTGTCAAAGAATCGAGTGGATTGTTTTAATTTTCTCTAAATTTGTGCAATTTCGTTTCATTTGGTGATGAGCTCATCATTCTAATGAAATTGATGATGATTGATGATTGGTTATCATTGATGCTTGGGAATATTTTCCCAAGCATCAATGATAACCACAAAAAAAAAACAAGTAATTTAGAGAGCGTGTAATTTTGGCGACCAAGAATAAACTTGTGAATGACTTAAACTTCGTAATTCAGAATCAAATCGTTTGCACTCTGCATTCATTCAAATCTATTGACAGTGTAACAAACGAAGACGAAGTCACCAACTCTCCATCTGAATTTTTAAATGTGATTCAGAATCAAATCGTTGGTACTCTACATTCATTCAAATTTATTGACTGTGTAACAAACGAAGACAAGTCACCAATTCTTCATGTGAAATTTTAAACTGTTTGGATGTGCCTTGATTACCACCGCAAAATTACAGCTGAAGGTTGATTGGTCGTGATGCTTCGAAACCTAAATCAACCAAAACTATGCAATGGAACGCGTTTGATGATAAAAAATCCGATGATCAACGTGATTCACGCGACTATACTCAAAGGAAAATTTAAAGATGAGTAAGTTCTCATTCCGACGATTTCCATGATCCCAAGCGATATGCCCTTTGTGTTTAAACGAATTTAATTTCCGATTCGTGTTGCATTCGCGATAGCGATTAACAAATCATAAGGCCAATAGTTTAGTGTTTGTGGTCTGAATCTAGAAAATCCATGTTTTTCTCATGGTCTGTTATATGGAGTATGTTCACGTGTTGATAAACCATCCTCTTTATTTGTTCTTGAGCCTGATAACAAAACAAAAAATATTGTATATCAGGAAGTGCTAAACTCAAGAGAATAAATCTGAATGTATATAGAAATTGAATAAAGAGAGTGCCTTTCTAACAAGCCGTTGTAATACTTATTTTTGTAAATTTATTGAATCTCCCACCCCTTATATTATTATAAATAGTCAAATATGATTAAAATCGGTATGTCCTTAAATTATAAATCATGTAACCAAACTGTTTATTGATTTTTAGTCGGTACGAAGTTAACCGCGTCAGCTAGTAATCATAAAAATAAAATTATTTTATATTTATATAATTTTTATTTATATATTATTAGCCGCTTTTGGCGACCAGCTGGTTTGCTATGGGTAATGCGTTTTAAAACTTTCCATTGAATGCTTACGTATCTTGCTCTCTTTATGACTTATCAGCTAAATATATTTAAACTTCAAACTTTGACAGTCATGTAACTTGTATTATTATAGAGGCCTTACGATTATTTGTTCATTGTACTATACATCTCTGATTTGCAATTAACTGTTATGGAATTATGGGGAAAATATCACATCATATATTTATTCCATAACACTACACTATCATTTCAACACGTGCTGAGCATCATACTTTCCTCAGTTTAATTTGCAGTAAGAGTTAATTTAATAATTCAGTTTGAGTTTTAGTCAAAATGAAGACAAAGCGCTGGTATACTCTTAACGTGCTCTTGCGGGCTAAATTCTTCTTTAATTTGGTAAGAAATTAATTGCTGAAAAATATATTTACAGTATTTTTTTAAAAATTCATTAAAAATAGAAACTTTATAAGTTAGAACATTATTATGAATGAAAAAAAAGTAATTTTTATGTGAATTTAATAAACAGTTTTGGGCTGTAATATTTTCGGAAATTATTGTAATATTTCGTTTTGTGAAAAATTAATTGTTGAAAAATATGGTTATAAGATGTTTTTTTAAAAATGCATTAAAAATAGAAACTGAATTTATAGGTTAAAACAAACATCAATGAAAAAAAGTCATTTTTAAGAGGATTGAAAAAAAAAACAGTTTTGTGCTGTAATGTTTTCGGAAGTTATCGCAGATAAATTCCAAATGCTAGCTTAATTTTTACTTAATTCAAGTTTAAGAAAAGTCCTTCTAGGAATACTTTTTCCTCCTCCAAAGTAAGTATGTACATATCAAATGTGGTAGCTCTAGATCATATGGTCTGGTGTGTAGCGTTCTACACACATTCATTCATATATGCGAGCACATATTGATTTGATTATCAATCTTGAAGTAATTCCGAGCATTGATTGGCCTGAAATTGATATTTTCTTCAAGATGATTAACAGAAAAATCTAAAAGAATGCGTTTTCATAATGATATTTCTCTTACCTGTAGAGCACCAAGACACACACACGCACAGACACTAAGTTTTATTATAAATATAGATAAATTTTTATTTTAAAGAAAAAATATTCAGGAATTAAATCGGCGTCATTAAAAATATAATTCATATTAATGTCATTAAAATATAATTTTAATTACTATTATTTAAAATATGTTCTTTAAGATGGTATTTAAATAATTTTTATGCGATAATTATATTCGAAGTTATTTAGAGAAAACTGAACAAAAACATTGAAGCTTAATTTTTGTTATTTAGTTATATGTTTTAAGAAATAATAAATTTTAAAAGCTCAGACGGCTCAATTGATGCAATAATAATGAGCATCAAAATGTCAGTTGCAAATTCCATGTCGCAATTGCTCAACGTTCAAATTTTTTTTGTAGAATTAGAGTAGTGTAAAAAGAAGCACGTATTTTTTAAATTATTGCAGATACATATTGTGTTAAATTCAATTTTATTCATATATATATATAAGCTTTGAAATATAAAGTTAATCCTTTTTAAATTAAGATTTATATTAATGAATTTTGTAATTCATAATGTGAATATCTCTTATACCGAGTTTCGCTTCATCATTGCACCCACTTCTAATACCGGATCATATACGAATCTTTATCTTTCTCAAACATGCGTTTTTGTAATCTCTCTTTGGTGTTTACGCAATACATTTGAGGCCTTTTTGTTACATCATTTTGTCTGCAACTTCTGTTCCTGAGAAGATTTGTGCTTTCGAAAGTCAACTATTTTCAACGCAAAAAATGAGAGAAATGAATGAGGTAAACATTTTTCCCTTTAGTAATTACTTTTTATTTACAAAGTTTTGTCAAATTAAATTTTTTATAATATTATTAAATAGGTAGACTCATCAATTTGATATGTGTTTATAATATTAAAAAAAAATAATTTTAAAGCATTAGAAAAAGAAAATAAAAAAACCAATTTATTACTATTAATTTATCTGTTGAAATACACTATTTTCACTTTTTTTTTCTTTTTCTGATTTTCTATGAATCGAAATGAGGGAAGATATGACAGAAGGAAAAATGAAGGCAAAGTATAATGAGAAATTAATCACGCATTAATTATTGTTTAATATAGTTTTGTTATTACTAAAGGTAGGTGACAATAAATAGTTATGTAAACGGCAGAAAATGTTAGAAGGAAAAGATGTGGTGCACATGTATTAATATTATCTATCACTAGAATTCTATAAATTAGAAAGAGCAATTAGGGCAAAGAAAAAGAGTATCACAATTAAAATTAAAAAAAAAATAGTTTTTATGCATTTTCTTTACGAATTCTTTAGTTACTAAATTCATCTATGAAAAGCCTTTAATGCTTTGTTTTAGTTGATAAATATTCGCTCCCATTTAAGAATACTGCTGGATATTATTTTGTTCCGTGAGGTATAACAAATTGAAGTAGCTCTGGTAAACTTTTCTTTTCTTTTTTTTCTTCACTCAGATTAATATTGGATTTCTTCTTTTTGACAAATTCAAATCCATCAATTCTATCTGGTAAAATTTATTTAATGTTATACTCTTTCATATAATTATTTTTCAAAAAAACTCGTATTTGTATTCAAAAACCTGAATAGTACAGAAGAAAAGAATAGTTCTATTTGAGTATTTCGAATAATGTTGATCTGAATCAAGTAAAAAAGTCAATGTCTCTTTCCTTTCTCCATTCCTTATAGCATTAATTTTCTATGATATATATTTTCATATGTTGGGAATGCATGAAATGAGGAGGGCATATAGCTTTTATAATAAGCCTCATAGTGGTTGGTTAATTAACGAATATCACCCGTTCAAAGACCATATTCAATATCTGAATTTTTTAAGGGATAATAGATGACGAATGATTTATTTAATTCTCTATGATAATTTTTTAAAAAACAAATAAAGACTACATAAATTCTCAGTAAATTTATTTATATGTAATAATAATAGAGATAAATATAAAATCGTTTTCATTAATCAAGTTTTTAGATTTTTTCCCCTACTTCTATTAGCGTAAAATTAAATCAGCGGGAATGGTTCCCTCGAAATTTTCTCTCATACTGTAATAAATGTTTTTGTGTATAATTAACCGCAAGTTATTGATGGACAATAGCTCTGAAAGAGTTTATTAACGGGCGATGTTTATCTGTCAGTCGTCGGATGCAGTGGCCTGGAGATAAGTTTCAGCTTCGGGGTCGAGATCGAGATTTTTCAGATTCGAGAAAATATTCTACCGAAGAACTGCCGTGTAAACGGATCTGGTGCACGTTCAATTCGTCGGTGCCAAGCATCCTCCCGTTGATGTGGTGTGAAGGTTTGGAGAGGGGAGTGCCAGCTCATTTGTCGTTTTCATCAGCTGAGCGTGGCTCAAAACTACGAAGTCTGTCCCAAAATAGTGCAATTAGTGCGTTAGAACTGAGCATTAATATAACTAAACTAAACTAAACTAAACAAGGTGATTCATTGCTGGGATGCGATTAATGCACCAGTGAAAGTAGTTGCCCAGAAATTTTTTCGCATTGTCTTTACTCTTTAGTGGTGAAACTTCGGTGAGGTTGCGAATGCCTTACGTAGCAATGGTAAACTGCAGTTTCAAAAATAGGTCTTTGGCATGAATCTAGCCTTTTTACCGAGTTTATCATGCGAATGTGTGTTTTGGGTTTCTTTTTTCCGATTGATTGGATACATTATTTGACATCAACTACAGTTGTAGTCGCAAGATTACATATCGTATTTATTGATTTAATTTATTGTCTCTATGAATTATTTCGTTAATGTGAATGGGAAAATACAGATTGACAGGCGATCATCTTTTGACTGATTTGATTCCAAATTTGATAAAATCCTATATTTTAGAGGCACAAATCTGAGCACAATTTTTTTCTATCGCTTTACATTTTGCAATTAGAGAGTTCATTTTTACTCGAATAGCCAATCTGCCAAATTTCTAACTTTCTTTGAATAGATTTTGTTCATGCTCATAAAAATCTATAAATTTGGTTTGAAGTCCATGTACAATTTTTATTTTTCTAGTTCGAAGTAGTTTTGTGTTCCGTGTTCACTAACAGATAAATGGAAGGTAGATATAATAACAGAAATGAATTTTTCATATTCAGGGATAAAAAAATCATTGAAATTTCAACATAATTTTTTGATTACTACAATACTTTTTTATATTTTGTATAAGTGAAATTTTAAAAAAATGTGCGTTTTTTGTCCTTATTTTTTCCAATAACTTTAGTTTTGTGAAAAATTCGAAATCAACTAACTTTCGTCAATAAAGTATTAAAATACGCATTACAAAAGGGCATTAAAAGAACATTATCCGCATAAAATCATTGTTTATTACCCAAATTGCTCGGAAACTGAATTGTTACGAGCCACATCATCAATTTGAATATCATTCTAAAATTGTTAATGATTATACATTTTCTCTATTAGCAGATGTTTTGCTATTGATCTCTTTACCGCTGTTCTTCTTTTCAGGAAGGAAAAAAATATTTTTTTACTTATTTTTTAGTGTTTTTCCTTCAAAAATTCATTACTCATCTATTATGAACTATTCAGAGTCGTTTTCAATCACTTTCCATTCCAAATCTTTAGCAACTGTCACAATTTAGAGACGTCATTTTATGAATGTATAATGGGCAGAACTTTCACCAAGTAGTATTCATCTGTCTTTTACTGATATTTAATCACGCCTTTTGAATCAATTTGAATACTTCAAATATACAGCATTTTTCTTTCCGAAAAGTTTTTAATGCCATGGTTGAAGAAAAGAGGTGCATTTTAAAATACCGACGGAACATCATATGAGTGTACAATATTTTGCCGTTTCAAAGCCACTAAAACATATTGAATTAATGCTGAATTAGCGAAGAGGTAATTCAAGGAAGAAAAAAAACTTTTATTCGGGGAAAATCTTTTTACAAATTTTCAAAAGTTTTTAGTGTTTTTAGGCCATTTGATGATAATGCAATAGCAATTCCCTGGTTTTGAAAGTAATTTTTGATGTTGCATTTCAAATTCTTAGAATAAATCCGCGAGATTCAAGCTATTTTGTCCCATCTCCGCATCTTTGGCAATCGTGCGAGGCCATAGTGGTCTGGTAGTAAGATTTCGGCTTCGAGACCGGAGGACTCCTAATTCGAGATTAGATTTCACAGATAAACCACGTTGTAAGTAGCATGTTAAATTTTTTGAAACCAAATGTTCTTACTTTGTGGTAGATCGGTACTTTATAGAGGGGTGGAATGCCAACTCAGTTGTCATTCTTGTCACCTAATTGTTTTTAAAATTACGAGGTGGGTCCCAAAATATCCTATCCTTAAAGAGAATCGTTAATAACTTAAATAAAACTAAAATAATTCTGTTTAAGGTTTGAATACTTTTAATTTTATTTCAGATCAACATTGGTGGTGATAATCAGAAATAATAATGGTGATTTCTTTGAGTTTTTCAGAGTTCAAGAATATATATATTATCTTTCGTGCGATAGATATAATTCAATTTAACAAAATTGATCATTACTGAAAGTAATATCTTTTTTAAAAATGAATTCTTCATATTTTAGATGGAACTTGCCAGCTTCTAAATATGAGCAATTTAATAGACAGTGCTTATTTATTAAGTGCTACATACATGTCAAAATTTTGTAGAGATTTTTTTTTAAATCTTTATACGATAAATTCATTGTTTTCCTCTGTTTTTTTAGAAACTTTTTTGTTTTCCCTTGAAGGATTATTTTCTTTATTACATATGTTTTCATTTTCTTATCCTGTTATTCAAACAAGAAGAATCTTCCAATTTTTTTAGACTCATAGGGCATCTTTATTTCTCAGATATGAATTTTTTTGGCTACTCTTTAATTTATCTTTAGGTGCTCGAACATTCTTTCATTAAATATTTTTTAGACAGGATAGTGACAACTGTACATTTGTTCAAGTTATGCAGCTGAGCTGGCAGTCTTGCGTATGTTATTACAAATCTGTAATACCGATTCTTCCTCATGTTATGATTGAAAAAAGGAAATTCACAAAGGCTCTTAATGGATGCAGGATCAATGGCCCTACGACTGAGACGACCATTTGGTGACTTTAGAAACAAAAATGTAGGTTGTTTTTTCCGTTTCTTAATTCTTCTTGAAAGAATTATAGCTTTAGGTGAAGAATCTTATAAGAAAATGAGATAATTGTCTGTTTTAAGAACTGATATCTTTAGAATCCTCGTGAAGTCATGTTTGGAAATTATAAAACCCCTTGTTTGAAAACTTTTTAAAATGAAGCCTCTCAAATGAGTTAATCCCTCTCTGGAGTTGTGTTCGCACAATGAGCTAGTAAGGTGGGAGCGCGGAGTACTAATATAGTTATTTAATAAGAGATTTTGATGTCCATTTATAGTGTAAGTTTTTATAAGTGCTGTATACATTTTAGTTGTGTTTCGCTTTCTAGTGCTTCATATTTTCTAGATTATTCATTGAATAAAGCGTGGTTTTTCAGCATACAGATTTTTAGATTTCATGCATTGTTTATCCCCTGAATGATTTTCTTCTATATTCCCTGAATGATTAATATTCTTCTCTTTATCTATTTTTCTATGCCTTCACTATGTATTCATCTGACTGTTCTAATTATTGATGTTTTTTCCTTTTAAATCCCCTGACGTTGCCATTTTTTAAATGAAAAATTCAAAGCTTCATTTTTTAATTATCAATCACTTAACTAATTATGCAGCGTACAAATTTTTTTTACATCCAGCTGATCAAATAAAGGGCATAAAATATATTACTTCTCCATTTTAATTTTTTTTATTCTTATTTATTTACTTCTTTTTTACTACTCAGTATTCAATTTTTCAATCCACCACTTGTCCTAACCAATGATAATTATGCAAAATTATAACATCTTACTTGGAAACTTTCTAAGGAATTTGTTATATGCAATCCTCATTATCATATGCATTTATGATCCGAATAAAAAAATCCTTTCCTTACTATGATCATTATCCATTCTGTTCGTATTATGAGCTGTTACTTAAAAAATAGTACGATGTAATTTTATAGACTTAATTTTTAAACCGTTAATTCATAAAAATATATCAAAAGTTTTCCTCAGGGGTAGTGAGCTTTTTTTAAAATGATTAATTTGACTTGAATAGTTATTTCGATTCTTATGGGGTGTTATTCCGATTCTTATGGGGTGTTTAAGCCCACTTGCAGCGTCAGCCCCTTTAGGGGTGACCAAAGAGGAAATCTCTCAGTTCAAACTAAGTTCTCATGCGAGTTGGATCAAAAGATAGTTGCTTCTCTACTAAGCAAGAGACGAAATACTCCGATTTATTATTGTTGACATTTATCTCCCATTAAGCGAGAGTGTTATACAACGTTGCAAAATTTTAATACTTTGTTAATTTAATTATCATACTATTGTTGACTTCCAAAGTAGACGGTTTAAAAAGCGGCAATGCAATACTCTTTTTATTGACGTAGGTTATCTATCAACACATAATTTCATAAGCTATAGAAATACTTTTTTATTGATATCATCTTCTATTTTTTATATTTCACAGTTATTATTTAATTCAATGTCGCTGATATTTATTTTCCAGTAGAAAACTGATTATTTGTAGAAAAAACGAATGGGGAAAAAGTCCTGTTTTTGAATATTATGGAAGAACTGACCAGATACTGTTCTGACTCACTCGAATCCGTCATATCTTCAGACAGTGATCCAAAATCTTCCGATGGCTACTTGAGCTTTTTTTCAAAAATTACAGACGACTTGAGAATTCATTTCACCAGAAATTCCTGTAAAGAAGATTACTGTGAAGACATTTATGAGGACATTTATTCAAATTCTGTTTCTGGCAGTTATTCATATTACAAAGATCTAGTGGCTGTAGTCCAGAAGGCAGACTACAGGAAGGACTACCAGCAGAAAAGGTTCAGACTCGAATTTCATGAACCTGCTTCAACATTTTCTGAGTAAGTGAAATAATTATAATTATGTAATCAAAAATTTATATTCGTTTCTGATCTTCTATTATAAATAAGTTTTAAAACGGTGTCATATGTTTGATACTTGACGCTAAAAGTGTGACGGAGAATTTATAATTCAAGTACATTATGCTCAGGTCAAAGATGACATGATTGATGCTGTTGGAACAATCATGATTCATGTAAAGAGAGAGAGGCACTAACAACTAACTATATAAAAACAATTGGATTTATTATTATTATTATTTAATAGTTTATGTAAGAACTTAATAAAAGAAAATACAATACACTCCTGAGTATCCGGCCTAATGTGGCTGAATAGCAGGCCGGATAAAAGCCGGATAGATCGTAGTTTTATGAATTCATTTCCTTCTTCACCAGTACCAGAAGAAAAAGTTTTTAAACCAGAACGCATTGCTATAATATGTATTTTTCACTTATTGAGTATTAAGCCCTCCATTTATCTCAAGCCACAAAAAAGCAGCTACCGGTAACGTGTCGAGTTGAAATAGGAGACTTTGTACTGATAGTTTATACATATTTATATACTGCATTTCACGTTTAAAGAGTTTATTGGAGAAAAAGTAAGTTAAAAATATAAATTGTTTACATTTCAACATAAATTCCGCAATGCCTAGCTTGATTACAATAAAAGAAAACTAGGGCTGGATTGTACGGAAGCCAGATAGTCGTGAATCGTATACTCTGGATTTTAAATTTTTCATGTTCAATAAACACAGAGCATTCTGATATGTGTGCTAAATAACGAAGTAAGTTAGGGAATAAAATAGGTGTTTCCGGCTCAGTTATTGAGACTGAAGACTGAAATTTTATTTGGCAGTATCTCTTAAAAATGAAAATCTGTAGAGGGACAACAGCGACAATAGATGGTGTATCTAAGGGTTATCAAATTATGTAAAAAGTGACGAAATCAGTGTTTTAGCTGTGATAGAAGAACGCTTTCAAGCTTCTCCGATTGAAGAATACGCAATTAAGTAATATTTTTTGAGATTTCTATCACATTTGGGAGACATTGAAGATTGACAAACGGCAGTTTATTTAGGGTTGCGAATTATCTAATGAAATGAACACTGGTGAGATCGTTTTCCGTTTTGGCAATTATTTTATATAAGTAAGTGCAAGCAAAACATTCTTGGAATAAAAGAAATATCGTTTTTTATTTCTTCAAACATTCATTGATAAACAAAGCAAACAAATCAGTTTTAAGCCCACCCACACAGCGGATTTCAATTACAGATAGAACATATATATTTCGATAGAAGTCAAAGGTTTAACGAGAATCATGAAAAAAAAACCCTTATAAAACTGATTTAAAGCGTTTATTGCAACATTTTTGAAAAACCAATAATGAACCACTAAATATAAAATGGAATCAATTCAAGTGCCATCGCCAGCACGTGTTTAATATATTTGCAAGCATCGGGTAACTGTTCGATAAATTTTTACTTCTAATCCGAAATATTATAGAATGATAATGTTTCAACCACCCCTGTAATATGATTTGATAATTAATAATTAGATCTGAATTCAATTCCCTCCCCCAAAAAAGGTTTTTTTTTGTTTATTTTTAGCATGATGGTTTTTTTTAATTGGCTTACTAACTGCAAATTGCGTGATATAAAATTTGCAACTTATAGAATCCAATGCTTTATATGGTAGATCATGGAGCCTAGACTTGCCATATTCAGGGTATAATTACTTCTTTAGTGGGAGGTGCTAATTAAGGGATAATTTTTAAAAATTAGGTTTGATTTTATACCAAAAAAATTATAAGAAATGTTAGTATTTTTCTTTATACTTCGAAGCTTATTGTACATTGAATATAAATTTCTTTTTGAACTTCTTTAGAAATCAAAAACTTATTTTTAAATATACTAACTTTAATTCCATTTAATTTTTTCTGTAATTATATAAATTATACAAAAATTAAATGAGTTCGCAAAAATTAATTTTACTATGAAATTTAAGCAGAATTTATCCTTTCAGTAACTTCATTGCGTACATGCCCCATTGTTAAAATTATGATAAAAATGTTATTTTTTATTTATTAGTTTATTAATTCCGAAGTAGGATTTTTCACCTTTGCTTTTAGTAGTACGATGACGTTTTTAGGCTGAAATTATTTCTGTAGATTATGTAATGTAATTAAAACATATTACGAACAAATTGCAAAGAGCAATTAAGCTAGTTTAAGATGAGACAAACGAAATAAACTTAAAACATTTTCATGCTGCAATATTTAAAAAAAAAACACGTTCGAATTTCGTTTAATATTTATTTTATCTTAAAGTTGCTAGTGCTAAAAGAAGATGTATTGAAAGATGTGATAAAATAATGATTTTGGATAGAATTTTATTTTAATAATTAACGTTAAAACATGGTTTTAAAATTTTGAAGGAATATTAAAAAATCAGAGAAATATTATTCTGAAATAAAACGCGTCACTGTAAAATTAATTATTGAATTTTAAGGTTAAGCAAAAATATTTTTAACACTGTACATGCTTTGATATCTTTTGAAATGAAATTTTTTAAAAAAATATCAATTCTATAAAATTATTTACCAATTTTAACATTATAAAGCAAATACAAATATGGAACATTATTATAGCTTATTTCTTATCTTCCAATGTTCTCATAAAATAGCTGATTTGATTGCCACATTGGATGCGTTTAAATAGTACTGAGATTACGGCATCAACAATTTAAAATTAATTTTAAGAGCGAAATCAACAGTTAGGACAATTTACTAGGGGTATTCAAATGAAAAGGTACGAAACGACATTGTGGATATAAATGAAGACTTTATTCAAAGTACACATCATAAGTTCGAACACGATGATCCTATTGAATAACAAGCCGAAAGATTTCTTGTTCCTAGAATTCCTGTCGCCGTGACGAGACCCAGTGCTTCACAGCGTTCTTGAATTCACCGTCCGAGTTGAAACGTTTCCCTTTCAAATGTTTTTTCACTTGGCCAAGCACATGAAAATCGCATTGTGACATGTATGGGCTGTAGGGCGGATGGTCGAGCTGTTCGCACTGGAGATGTGTGGACGCGCGTTATCATGGAGAAGAACCACACCCTCTGTGAGTAGCCTCGGTCTTTTGTTCCTGATGCACTTGTGTAGTCTTTGGAATATCTCACAGCACATGTCGAAGTTAATGGTTCTTTCATACCCGATGAATTCTACAAGTAGCGAACCTTGCACGTCGAACTCAAGGACACTATGTAGGACTGGGTCTCGTCCTTCCACAGAAATTCTGGAAACAAGAAAATATTCAATTATTCAATTCTGGGAACAAGTTAATCAATGGGATTGCTGTACTCAGGCCTATGGTGTGTAATTTGAATGAAGTCTTAATTTATATTCACTGCGTCGTTTCGTACATTTTCATTCGAACTCCACTTGTACATGCACTATTTGAGAAACACTTGAAATATTTTTCTTATTTTGTCGAAATTAGATTCCTCTGCTCTTCTGCTTGTACCGGACATTTTAATCCAGCTATAGGCATTGGACCTTTTGAAGAATTATTCCAAGTTTTGAAACCTACCCAGCAGTTATGCTGTTCGCAAATTCCTGGAACTTCTCCATATACAAACTCAACGACTCATTGGGCCCAGAACGTAGAATCAACGGGCGCGATATCAAATGAAATTTACGGCAGTTCTTTAAATGATGACTACTCAGATTTTATTGACATTCTTCATAGATGGACTTCAGACGACTTCTCAGCTGAGTTTCCACCTTGTGATCCAAATGATTTTTGATGACAGCTAAGAGTGGCCTCGAGCGGTGCAGATGTCTCAAGGGCGTTACTGCGGCATTATAAGGATAAAATTTTAATATTATTCTCTTTATCGGAGGAAAAAAAATACTATACTTTTCGAGCCATATCCTACATCCATGTCACTGATCACCTTAGTTAAATATTTAATTATTGTATAATTTCTCTGTTTTTTTTTTTTTTTTTTTTTCATAAATGGGACTATTATTAGCATTGAGCGAATTTTAAAGCAAAAATTATTACGATGATGATCATAAGCGAAATAAATATCTTTATGTAAAGACCATTTTTTAGTCGATATCATTATTTATAGTTATTAATATAAATACTATAATAGCCTTAATTGTATGGAATTCATAAAATATTTCCATTTAATTTGAGAAATTTTGTAATTTTTTGGAAGAAGTTTTGTAAAACATTCAAATGTTAAATACATATGGTTCAAATCAAGAATAAATTAAAAAAATATATAAAATATAAATCTAGAAATCCTATCATTGTTCTCTGATGATTAAGCATAATTATTTTTTGTTATCAAAGTGAAATTTTTGTGATCAGATTTTTAAAAAAAGAAAACAAAAATTCAAAACAATTATCATTATAAAAAGTTTCCAATTTTTTTTTCAAAATTATTTTAAGTTTTTAGCAATAAATGTTTATCGTTTGTACGATATAATAATTTAAATGTAATTATTTGCAATAATTTTAATACTGTTGACATAGATATTAATGTGCTTATTGAATGTTATTTACATAGTGCAATAAGCATAAGAAATGCGCTGAGGAATATGCTTCTCTAATTGTGGCCCAAAAGCTAAATTTTAAATCGTTAGAACTTGATATATACTTTCAATAGCAGAAATGTTTTAAATGCTGTAAATAATTATATTTTATGTTTGAGTCTGCAGAAATAATTATGAAATAAAACTTTAACGCAGTTTTATGATTTAAAATGCTTTAAATATCACCACTTTTGAATGATTTCATAAAATTTAAAAAAATTCTCATTGAAAATGTTTCAATCAACAGACTGCGTTTCCTCACGAGTCGCATCAATTGGCCTAAGGCACCATTAAATTCAAAATTTCATATGCAGGTCTCACAACAAAAGTATATTTTTTTGTTTAAAATTTTAGAGTGTTCAAAATATTTTACTATTTATAATAAATTGTAAAAAAAGTTAGGTATAATTTTTTTCTGTACGAATTATTCATTCAAATAATAAAAAATGTAATTCTTTAATTATTTAAAGTAGTAGTTTACAATAAAAATAGTATTTACCCTCTCCACTTACTTTTTCTAGTATTAAGTATATGCTTTTGTAATTCTAGAAACCATAGAAGGCAAAAAAAAAAAAGATGTATTTGTAAATATATTCAATAAATATAGACTTTTAATGATAACTTCTTCTAATATGCCAGAAAGATAAGGAAAATTTTGCTATCACTGAAAACCTCTTTATGAATGCTCATAGGAACATCCTCCCACTCTTATTAGAAATTTACAATAAGCTAAACTTTATTAATAAGCGCGATTGCATGGTTTTATATTTTGTATTATCTGATATTTTAAGGCAGGCATTTTCATTCTATATTGTATTTCTGTCTCTAGAATTATACAAAATTCCGGGTATTCAAAATGCTTATATAATTTACTATTTGTTTAAATGTATGTTTTGTTCTGATACACATGCTAATGCGACTCATTCTGCTACTATTAATTGTATAATTACATTAGTGTGGATTCTACTCATAAAAAATTGTGTGCCTGAATACGAGTCCAGAAAAATGCTTTTTTTACATATTATTTATTAGGTATTTGAAGCATTTCTGAACATTATAGTTTAAAGGCTAACTCGATCTGTTTATGACATTCGCTGTGATTAGTAATAATTTTGTAGGTGTTTTTAATAAAAGAAGAAATAAAACACAAATTGAATTATTATTGTGTATTGCCATTTATTGACTTCATCAAGTGCAGAAATTTTCAAATTATGTAGTTGATAAATATCATCATTACATTGCATTATTTCACTTAAACATCAGTTTATTTGGAAGAAATTAATCAGAAAGGAATTCAAGTTTAATTTTCTTTTTTCCATAATTAAAAAAGTCCCTTTTGCGTTCAATAACTAAAAAAGCAATGAAATATTAATGACATGCATAATTACGTTTGTCATGCAAACGAGACAACTCGAATTTTAACATTTTTTTTTTTCGAAAAAAGAATCTTTACAATTCATTTAGATTTTATTTCAAACAAAGATCACATTATTTTCGCCTTTAAAATTATTCAATGCAGAAATTCTTCAGTTTTAAAGAACCACCGGTATTAGAACTAAGTAAAATTATTATTTTTTTCGGTAAGCGAGATTTATATCACAGTTTTTCCTCAAATTCTTTAACACTGCCACATAAGTGATAGGTAATAGGATTGAATTTGTGTGTTCAAGTATCGCTCTCCCCTGACGACTGACGTTAAACTTTCCATATAGACCACGGTAATCGCATCTAGAACATCTATGCAGACTGTGGGCCTAACAGAAATGAAGGAAATATTGGAGTGGCGTTTAATGGGCTAATTCGAGGATGCACAAATTATTAAAAGAAATTGTTTTGATTTAAAATCATTTATTAGTACTTAAGAAATATCTAAGTTGAACTAAATTTGATTTCATTTTTTAAATAATTAACATTTTTGATTTTCTAATCCAAAATCAATAAAATAAAAGGTAAATAATCTCTAACTTTTGCTGCCGCGGGTTCATCGATAAAAACATCTCTGTAAATATGGTTTGAAGAAAAAGAGTGCAGTTTCGGTATAATCCTTTTTTATTTCTTCTAGGGCACAGACATAATATGATTATGGATAATATTTACATGCATTATTTACAACGCGCTTATATGATCATTAATTTGGCCATCCTCCGACGTTTTAGCAATGCGTCGGTCTCACACAAAATCTCTCGAGCATCTGAAACATCTGGCGGCAGGAATGTCTACTGACGTCAGCAGAGCGCGTGGGCGCCAAGGTTACAACATATGAATCTGCTGACTCAGTTTTCCAACAAACGTAATTCATTCATTCATATTACTAACACAATAATGTTAATAATAAATATAATTCATTCTTTTATGTGAATCCAAATGGAAATAGGTAGAGTGAAAAATATTTCATACTTGAATCGGATGCGAGTTAAAAAAATTAAGTAATTCGAAATTTTAATTCAAGAAATAGCAGTTATAAAGTTTTCTGTTAATTCTGTTCTTAATCTATTCTTAAAAATATACCGTAACTGTCTTGCATAAAGAATATAAAGAATGTATGTAATATCACCACAATGCACATGCGCCTAAGTTCAGCTACTAAAACAGTGAGAAGTATTGTTATAAAATATGTTTAAACAAAAGAAAAGGAAGTAAGGAAATGAGACATTTCAATAAAAGACTAATATTTTGAATTTTATAGATGAAAAAATTTTTTTGTGTGCTATAATATATTCTGTGGTTATTAATAAAAATAATGATATTTCAATTAACTGTTAATTGAAAATCTAATTAAAATTTTAGAAAATTCTTTTTTTGTGTGTGGGGCATTGTACATGTTGCCTCACACAATTAATTAATAGTTAATCAACATATAAACATTATTATTATAGAGAGAATAATAGTTGTTGGAAAATGAGAATTATTTTAGAAAAAAAAAGCCTCCTACAAAATTTTTTTCTGCGTTTAATAAACTCTATTATTTTTCTTGAAAAGTATATCTTCACACCAGTTTTTCTTTCAATTTTTTTGGTAGCTTTCATTTAAATAACTTAGTTTGTATGACCTATGACCTAAAAGACCCATTGATTTTTAAAAAATTATTTATTGATTTAAAGTGATCATTTTTTAAAATTGACTCTGATTGTTAATTTGTATCGATTTTTTAACCGAATATTTAATCACCCTCTTCTAAAAGATTAAATGTCTTCTGAAATCCGAATCCTACAAATTAGTTTTTAAGCTATAAAAAAACTTTTATTAAGTTTCTCAAGAAATGTTTAACATGTTGTGATGTATTATAATGAGATGAAGGAATTTTCTCTTTAAAAGGATAACTTTAATGAAGTAAATGTAATCTAATAAAAATAAAATTAACTAAATCCTGTAAATTAATTTTTCAGTCGAAATAAATTTACAAGTGGTTTGTAATTTCAAAAAAGACTACTAAAATGAAAATTATAAAATTCGAAGTTTATTTTTCTTTCCAAATGAAAATACAAACAGATTTTGAAAGGGCTCTTTTTTTAATAATAATTCTCTAAAAACATTTTGTGTCGTATGAGTAAAAAATGATCCAATATTTACATTACATCGACAATTTTTTGCAATCGATTAAGATAAAAATTTCAATATGATTTTTTACATGAAATGAAGAAAAATATTTGATATCTTTTTCAAGCATGTGATAAACTTGCCATAAATAACTTTCAAAAATATTTCATTAGAAAAAATTATATAACCATTAGAAATACGATTAAAAAAAAAACTTTCACAAAAAGATAAAAATATTTTTTTTGAATATTTCAATATTGGATAATATTTTTAATAAAGGAATTAAAATATTTTTTTTATTACACTATCTTTATAAATATGGCAACGTTCATAATTATTCATTTCATGATTTTCGCAAAACTCGTTTGGTTTTATTCCTTTTTTCTTATATTGTAAAAATAACCATTAAAGTAAAAATCATTATTGTAAAATTAAAAATTGAAGGTCTTGATAGATGAATTCGATTCTGATTTAAGAAAACAATTCATCAAGATGAGCTATATCTTTCAAATCGAAAAGAATGAAATGAAGTGCCTTTCTTTAACAGTCAAAGTAAGTTTTAAACAATTTGTCTCGCATTTATTTGGTGTGTTTTGAATACATTCAGTTTTTCATTTTAAAAAAATATGATGTAAGCTGCCATTATAAATTCATTTGGACTTTATTCGTACTGGAATTCGTTTCTGATCTTTTTTATTCAGTTTTAAAGAATAGAAGTGCTTTTATTTAATTTTTTACATTTATGAATTTGTATTGTTACAAAAATCAACAATATCAATACTATCTATGTTTCAAGTATACGCTTGAAACGTGGAAAGGTGTCCCTCAAATTGCAGAATATGTTTCAACCAATTGTAAACTATACTCATTAAAAAAAAAAACCGATATAGTTTTCTTTTTTTTTTTTTTGTTTATAAAATCAGTGATGAAAGAGTTCAAAAATGTTTTATTTGGAAACGATGTGAATCAGTTGCTAATTGTTCAGTTTTGAAATACGTCTTTTTTTTCTAAATTAATAAAATAAAGTAAAAAATGAAATGTGCTATCGAAAATTTCAAGTTATCACTTCAGACTTTTTTTTAATCATGTAATTATATTAATGCGCAAGCGTCAACTTAGAAAAAAAAACACCAATGATTTTTTTCCCTTCCGAGATCGACGAGAGCTCCAAAACCTTTTTTCCAGCCAAGAAAAACGTGTTAAGCTAGAATCCGGTTTTTAAGCCAGTTTAAATTTATGATGTAATGGGCATGCTCCACTTTTAAAAAAAATTATGCTTTTTTCTTTTTTTCGAGATTGACGAGAGCCCCAACACTTTTTTTCCAGGGCAAGAAAAAAATTGAAAATAAAAATTGCCATTTATCCTTTATTTATTGCTTGTGAGATTTCAAGCTTCCAACCTCCCTAACCAAAACATCATGTTCTCCCAAAAAGGAATGCCGAGTTTGGAAGCTGAATAAGGAGCATTTCCTTCGCAATAGCATTTCCTTACAAGTGATAAAATATTTAACAATAATTTTTTAGACATATTAATTTATGTAGAAGTTTTATGAAAACGATATTTTTCATAAACACAAACTGCTATATTCTAATTCCTGAGATCATAAAACAGTTTTATTACGGATTAATCTTATAACAGGAGTCAAATCTTTCAATTTCCTCACTTAAAAAGAGAAAATACTTTTATCAAAACTATTATTAAAAGCGAAAACCTTTTTTGAATATATTATAAAAATTTAATTTAATTTCTTCCAAAAAATATTCCATGAAGATAACATCTATAGTGTGAAAGTTCAACTTTTTAAAAAGGCATGCTTAATAATAAAGCAATACTGATAAAAGCAGGTCAACCGTTTGAAAACACATCTGCTTTCATAGAAGCATACATAATAATAACGCAATATGGGAAATATATATATATATACGACTAAAAGATGTTGATAAATGTTACCACTTATACTTTATACATTTCTTACTCGATATCTTGTTTCATTTATTTGTAGCCTTCAATTATTCAAAGCCTCTTAACGAAAACAGGATCATGTTCTCAAATGATAAAAAAGTTCATTGAGAACACTTTTATTAAAATATTTTTCTCAAAGGACAAAACTTTAACAACTATTCAAACATATTACCTATGAATTATCAAATATTTATGAAAGTTGTCAGAATTAATTTTAAAAAAAGTAGGTTCTAGTATAATTTTTAAATATCTAATGGCTAACTGCATGCAATATATTTTTGATTGTCTGTTATTGCCATGTAAAGATTTATTTTTGCTTAAATATGTTAATTATTTAATTCGCAATACTTTTGGAAAGAATCAGCTCCGCATTTGCTTGAGATGAAATAATAAAATGTATCACTAAACATAATTTAGATAAACAGGGTCTCCAAAAATTATTTTCATATTTTTAAAAGTAGTTTTTGAACGATTAAAATAGATTATAAAATTAACGATATTTTATTTCTTCCGAGTTGCACTTTTCGAAAAAATATTTCACTTTTTTAGTGGTTAAAATTGCATAATATTAGATCATTAATACAATATTACTTCACTACAAGATATGAAACAAATTGAGTGATTTACTGAATTTGATTCGGGAATGCACACGCGATTTCAAAAACAGTAGTTTATGAATGGTACGACAAATGCATGAAGATATGTCGATTCTTCATTGCATCTGGTTGGAAAAAATCTCTTATCAGCTCAATGTGTTAAGAACGAATAATGTTGTAAACATTGAAAAATTCTAAATGTTGTCAAAATTTTTGATGTTTTTCTATTGAATATAAACAAAACGTAAATTCATATTTTTACTTGCTTTCTTATAATTTTTTTTAAAATGTAAAATAAAATTTTATTGCTCAGTAAGTTAAACCCTGTTTCGTCAAAATCTATAATTCTAATGTGTTTTATACTGAATACTGAAACTTGCAGATTTTCTTATGTGAAGTGTAGATCACAAGAAAAAAGAAACTAAACACCAATATCAAAAGAATGTAATTCTACTATTTATATCATAATTGCTACATATAGTTTAAGTCACAATAAATTTGACAACCACAAAATATGAAGCAGCTTTAGAAATCGATATTGCAGAGAATTAGATACAATTGATTCACCGTGGCCGGACACATGATAGTTAAGATTTGGATTAAAATCCCGATGGTTTGGGAAGAAGTGACTGGATCGGTGAAGTTTTTTTGTGTCTTATGAGGTGATTCAACTGAAGGGGTGATTAGGATCTTCACTCCTTCTTGTACAATCTTGTGGAAACTACACTACCTGATGTGCACACCTGAGGAAGGAAAAAGAAAAACCTTTTAGCCAAGATATAAGAATGCACGAAAAAATTTGTAAAATGCAATGGAGTTTTATCACATATTTACACGGTTTCTTGAATCTTTCCAGTTAAATTTATGAAACTATTCTTCGAATTGTATGAATAACATTTTCCGAGATCCAAAATATACATATGAAGGCGGTATGAGAAGGGAAAACGAAGCATCGATCAATATTAAATGAAAAATTTAATGAAATATATTTTTTCTATAAAATGTAAATTAGAAACATTGAAATCTGATAAAATCTCTTTCTATGATCACTACTTCAATAATCATGTGAACTCCTCTACTCACAGAATTTTAAAATAAGCTTTGATTTAAATATTTTATACATATATTTAATTATTAGCTGCAATTGGACATTAATTTGTTATCTGAAGAATAGTTTCCCCAAAAGTCGAGCTATACAGAAATGTAATCAGTGTTATATTTCGGCTTAATTATTGTTTATGTGCATTTTGTCTTGAGGTTTGACTGCATTTGGTGCTTGCGCCATGAAATCTAAGATAAATTTTCGTTTTAATTTGATCTCCCTTATAATTTAAATTAATATGCTGTTGATAATATTACGAACTGTGAAATAGTACGCTAATGTTAAAGGGGTTGCCTGTTCATTACAACTGGTTGATATGTATCAAACAGAAAATTGATTCCAAGTTATATGCTAGCCACAAAAAAATGCAAAAACAGGAGCGTAAGATGGATGGCTTAAGGAGCTTGAATAAAATAAAACTACACTACATGATTTATAAAATTTCATTTAATGACTTATAATTAAATAAGTTTACTATACTAGTAATTAAAATAATTATAAGAACCACAATCAAAACAGATGTAAGATTTGCTCAAATAATCAAACTTTCAAATCATATGAGACGAAATCCTGTACCTTAATCATGTTTAAGAAGTATTTAAAGAATTATGTTATATTAATTTAAAATATTTGGCATGAAGATCAATAAGTAATTCCGAGTGAAAATGGTTTTTACAATCGAATCAATTATTATTTTATAGATTTGAGGTGTACTGTTGCATGTATACCCAAGTACAGTTTATATGAAATTAAAAAACATGAAAACGAAATAAATTGTATATAATGTACTAATTAATATATAACATTATAATTTTTTATGTGATATTTTGTAAAAACAGGTCTCAAAATTTGTAATTGTCTGCAGGCGCCCGGTTGACATACTGCGTCCAATTGTTTTCACAATTCAAAAAAGATGTTTTCAAAATGAGAAAACCATTTATAGATAAACATTACATTTCCTTGTTTGGATTTATGAATTCAACCAAATTAAATTAATATCTGCTTATCAAGCTCATTTTCAAAAATTGTAATTGTGCACACTTACCACTTTGAGGGTGTCTCCTTCGACTTCTCTAACGATGGTAACTTCTTTGTCTCCAAACTGCTTCTGGACTAGTTTTCCATCTTCGAGAGTTACGACGGTCTGTAAAACAGAATTTAAATATTAAGTTGTCCCTATAAATATGTAGGAAAAGAAAGATGAATGTATAAATATGTGCATGGTAATTATTGAAAGAATATTATACTGGCGTGTTCGCATTATTTAGGTTAATTTAAATTAACCTTTGATGATGAATTTATTTTTTATGCAATAGTTTTAGCATTTCAAATTTTTCTTAATTCTCTAAAATAATACTTGTTACTTTTTATGTTGAACATATAAAGATAGAATGATTCTAATAATATAGTAGACAGTAAGAATTTTTCTGCCTTATCAGATTTTTCAGGAAGTATAGGAAATACGATCATAGCTTTACTCTTTTGTAAATGAATTTAAAAAGCAAGTTTTTCTAATGGTCTTACCTTCACAGTGTTTCCGTCCAACCTCTTCTCTTCGAACTCCTGTCCCAGCTTGAAGCGAATTTCAGAGTTCTTGAAGGCAATGGTCTTGACGACAAATTCGTCACCTTCCTGCTTAATTTCCACTGTTGGCTTGGAAGTCTCAGCCAGTTTACGAGTCATCAGATTCACCCCTGCAAGGAAATAATTTTAATTAGAAGATTAAATAAGTCGCGAATAAATTTCAAAAAAATTGTAACTCACGAAAATTGTATGAAATTGTAATAATTAATTTATATTATATAAAAAGAAATGCATCATATATATTTCAGATAGAAAGCAGCAATATTTTTCGAAAAATTCAAACTTGTTGGTAAAAAAAGTCATCAAAAATTGCTTATTGTTATTTATCTCTCGGTTCAAATTCACAAATAGAAAAAAATCATATTTTAAAAGTCAGAATCTACAATTTCTGCTACATTTTAATGGTATATTTTGGTAAAAATTCTAGAAAATCAAATTTGAAAAAAAAAAAATATTTTGCTTCAATTGGTTCTCAAAATGTCATTAGATTTTCATTTTGAAAATTTGGACAGATAGAAAAATATTGTAGGCATTTTCAGACAAAGTTGATATATGTCAAAAAATTATGCAAATATCTATGATGAAAACTTTTACCACGTACTTCTTTTTGTATTACTCGCATTTCAGTCAACTTATAAAAGTTTGAATAAATTAAAAACATTTTTTATACTTTTACTTTATACTTTTTAAAAATTTATTTCTAACTAAATTAAGCTTTTAAAAACGTATTTTATAGATTTTTTGATTTATTTTTAGATATCTGCAGCTTTTGAATTAAAAATTTTACTTTATGATTAATGCTTTTATTGAAACATGAGAGACAAGGATTTCAACTTTTCTTCCTCTCTTTTTACACATTTCAATATCTGGGACTTGTTTTGGATGGCATACCTAAATTACCGATAAAATTGATGCTATGTAATTTTTCTATGTTATTTAGACTAAATTTTTAATTATTAGCTTGCTTTAATCCGAAAGAAAGTTACGAAGTCTTTTCTTACTTTCTATCATATTATTAATAGATTTTATTGTGATATAAATCAGATTTTGAAATCGAATATTTGGAACGTTGTGACAACAGTTTCATATCTGTAAGAATTGCTTAGTATCTTTTGTAAAAGTAAGGTTACTTAATTTTTTATATGAATTACATCTCTAAAAGAATTAACCTTTTTCTTCTGTTTTGATTATTAATTGATTTTCGAAACTAAAAGCGAAATAATACTAAAAAAATTTAAAAAAATATCTTTAAAGTTATACAATAAATTTAAATTAATTGTATACGTTAAAAATGGGATAAAAATTAAGCAAACTTAAAATAGATATATAATAGAAAGTCAAAATTATCACTGTAGCATAATGCATGAATTCCATTTCGTTAAAGTCAAATCTAATAATATCGAAATAATTATATGTAAGATATGAAAAAAAATACTGATAGATTTATCGGTTTCTTAAATCAAATTTCATGAACGATTTTGTTTATAAAGAGAAATATTTATTTAAGGCTGTCAATAGTTTTATCAGATTACCTTTTGGATTTTTGGTTTTTTTTTATTTAGTTGTGGAAAATGTATATATTTCCCGCCATCGCTTGTTTGAAAGTTCACGTGTCGTTAACCACCCTCTTCTTTCCCAGATAATAATAATAATAAATGATATCGGGCACTCAAAGGTGTTGTACTATGATAAGTGTTATCTCGGGTTAGAGTGCATCCACCCGATTCTTAACATAGAGAGATAAACTTCATTTCTGTATCAGCAGAGTTCGTTTTTTTCATGACTCGGTTTGGCAACGCCCTATAAAACTGAACACGCGTTTGAAACCTTCGAGTTCGAAGTTCATGAGTTTGAATAAGAACTTATATTTGTCCTGAGATAATAGGAATACTCTGAGATAATGAGAAGTTACTAGAATGAATGACATCACGTGTTATTCTCATCACAATGATTTTCTTTTTTATACTTTTTTAAATGCACAATCATCACACACTCACATCTTTATCACCTCGTAGAATAATCAGATCTTAAAAATTTGATCATAAATGGAACTTTTTGATTCAAAAGAAAGCAGAAAACTCAAAAAAGAAAGAAAGAAAAGCAGTAAATTTTAGATTTTCTACTCCGATAGTGCATGAAAAACATTTTTCTAACATGTAATTAGATTTCGATTTCTGGGTTTTATGATACTATTTGAAGCAATTTGCCAGCTTTATTTTTTCAATAAATTTGATTAGAGAGCTGAAGTGAAATGAAAAAAAGAGATAAAAAAATAAGCATGTATCATATTTTTCTAATTTTAGTGAGAAGAGCGGAGGAAAATGCATTGCTTAGTATTAAATGCTTCAAAACCAAGTATTTATTAAATTCTATTTCTGAAACTGTTCTTGAAGATTTGCATTTTTAAAAAAAGTTTAGATAAGTTAGTAGATTTCGACAGATATTATTTGTACCAACATGTATTATTATTCATAATCAGCATATTATGTTCAATCTTGCATTTTGTTCATTTTATGTCAAATGTCAAATGATTTTCACCGAATTCAAGATTTATATGTAAATAAAGTGAACTGAACTATTTTATGTTTAGACAATGTTTCGAAAAATGAATTAACTACAAATTCTCGATGAAACCAGGTTAATATTTTGACGAAATTCAGATGAATTAGCGAGTGGAATCAAATTTTCAGTTTTGATGCCCATGTTTTTTTTTTGTCTATTTATGCAATTGTTATTATTTCTCCATTTATCTTTAATATGTCTGTAAGGAAATAATCCCTTTGGTGAAATATGAAATTTTTGATTTCTTAATGATAATTAGGTGGAATGTTTATCTTTTAGGTAAGGGATGCTCAGCAATTATTTTCCGCACTAACACTCAACACTGAATATGAACGTTATTTATTACAAATAATTATAGTTCAGGAATACCTCTTTTATTTTAAAATTTGTTTTTCGTTTGTTGGTATCTTAAATTTTTTTCTGCAACAGTGAACGTGGTATCACGACGACGAATTCTTCGATAGTTGTATAATATTACCATACATTAATTGAAAAAACTATCAGGAAATATTTAGTTAGTAACTGAAGGGGATAATGGAAGGATATGCATTGTGGGAGTAAATCAGCAATGATTATGAAATCAAACTTCGTTGTCCGGATTTATCCTGCAGACTATTTTAGTTGAGTACCAAAAGCCTTAGTATTCACCCTTGAAGATGTCATGTAGCCAGCAAACAAGAACTCCTAGCAACAGTGATCAGAATTTGCTCTTCTCGTTTAGAATTTTTGAAGACATTTGTTTCACTTTTTATATACATAAAGAGAAAGGAGCAACAGTCGAATTTAATTCTTTAAACATTAAAGTTTTTTTTTTCAAATTTGTTTTTTAGATTGAGGTACAAAAAGAATCAAAGGTACCATTTTTTAATAACGATAATTATTTTAGCTAGTAGTATTACTCCGCAACTGTTGTTATACATGACTTTACCAATCACAGTTGTTATTCTGTAATGCTTACATTTTTCTTCTTAAATACCTGTGAAGCTAATTCATCTCCCTTCAGCATGTCCAAAAAATATTGTTCCATGACATATATAAAGTAGACAGTGAAAAGATTACTTAACCTGCATATATTTGTAATTCTTTAGTTAAACGAGAATTTAGGAAATTAATAGTTTAGTTTTCTCTTCATATTTTATTAAAAGAACGATGATTTCATATTGGAAAAATTCGAATATTTGGATAAAACTGAAAACACACACACCATAATCATACAGAGATACAAGTATTTTGAGAATTATATCATATTTTTTATGAAGTTTTTATGTAAGTTAAATATTTATGTTGAAAAAAAAAGTAATCAGGCAAAAAATTTCTATCGTGGAACCTTATGCTTCCCTAATTGGTAAAAAAGATTTCGACAAGCACTCCCTTAGTTTGTAAATCTTTCCTCAGTGTACGATTTTTATTTTATCATTTTGTTTCCTGTTTCCCACTGGATGCTTTCTGCCTTGTAATGAAAAATGTTATATCCAACTTTATAACAGTTTACATTTCATTGATAAGAAGATGAGTGTATGATTTAAGTAACGCTAGCTGCAATGATAAGGATTTTCTCCCAGACAGAGTACTCGTACACGTCAGTCAAAGTACGAGGCATGTCTTGGGAAGAAGAGAAAGTCCACAAAAGGTCAGAACACACACGACTCAAGGTTGCACGTATCTGACATTCTTATCAAAAAAGATGCTTCTGCCGGCAATACCTAATAGGAACCAAATCAGTTTCCACCCCTTGTTTAAGTATGACTTCCTTTTTTTATTTCGGAGATTAAAAGTTTTTTTAGCTGATAATTTTCAAACGGCTGAATGGCTGCCTATCTTGGTTTCAACTCAGATATATCGCTGCTGAACGGTTATTGAGAATAACAGTCTTTTGTGGATGTCTGATGGACTTCGAACCGTTACTATTGCATCAGCAATGACGGTTGTAATTCTTGCTGAATCTAAGGATTATTTTTTTAGTTATCTTTCTAAGCTACTGGATCTGCAACTTTTGTTATTCATGTAGAGGCAATGATTAATAGAGGATTTTTTTAAAATACAGGATGATTTATACTTAATTTTATTAATATATTTCAATTCCATATTTTATTCCTTTCAAAAGAACACAATTACACAAATTAACACTAATTTCATCAGATCAAACTTTACTTCTGAAACTAGGAATGAAGGTTCAGCTGAAAGTGATGTTGATTTCTTTTGTCCATATCCATTAACGAAAATTGCATATAGGTAAACATAGTATTATTAGATATTTCTTCATCACTTACACCAAACCTTTCCTTTCGGTTTTTTCCCATCAAATGGATGTGTTTGCAATTAAAATTGATGAATATGAAGAAAGATTTTGTGTATCATTGACTGGAATAATTATACAAAAATAACTATTGGCGCATACTTGAGCCACATAATCATTATATATTTTGATACTGGTGCATTTGTTTGTATAAAGGTCATTTGAATCTATGTAGTAGTTTCTGGTTGGTGCTCTTTCAAATATGGAAAATGAAAAAAAAACCCAGCATTTTCGACTTATTTTAATTTTTTACAATCGAAATGGTAAAATATTGTGCAAGCAAGAAAAAAATTTATCCGATGTGAATGGACAAGATGTATCGACAGAACGGCAGGGAAAAAACTGGTTTACGAAATTTCTACCCAGCAATTTGGATACTGAAAATGCACTACGTCCTGGACGGTGATGCACTAACTCACACAAGTCTTTGAAAACTCAATAGTCATTAATTAATGCAAACCGGCGTATAACACCTCGTGAGATCTCTTAGAGAATAACTTTATTGAATTCGGCCATTAAAGATCAGTTGAAACGCCTAGGTTTAATTTCGTAGCTCGATATATATGTTCTTACAGACTTCTTACCGTCGCGTTAACGTTAATTTGCTTCTCAAATATCAAGAAAATTATCCATTTTTAAAGCGCGTTATCAATGGG
>JAPMOQ010015927.1:3639448-3649456 GCA_026543055.1 Argiope trifasciata
CTATACATCATGTTCATAAAAAATGAAATTACTTTTCACAATTTATTTCATTTTAACGTAAATACTTGCATTTAATTTAGTTGAATTTGCATGTTGGCAATTATTCCTTTCCCACCATGTCCTTTTCTGTTTTTAAAAGTAATTTTATAAAAAAATGCTCGTGCATTACATCCGTTTCTATCGGTGGTAATCAGTTCTGATCCCTCATTCAACATCTTTTTGAAAGTCTATACGATAAGCTGTAATAAATGTCTTTGACAATGAAATATAGTGAAGGATATAACCTTGACCTTGATTAAAAAGATAACTCTTTAATCGGAGACGAATCAAAAAATAGCAAGTGCGTTAAAAGTTAGCAAGAATAAAAAATATGATTAGCCCGAGAATACTTTTATTTTTATATCCTAAAAATAATATATCTTGAGTTATAAATAAGCACTGAAATCAAGCAAATGTACTTATCAGGTACTTGCGTGTGATATACTAGATAATTTAATTTTTTTGACTTCTTTTTTTCGAATTGGATAAGATTTGTTTTCCGTGATACGAAATAGCAATAAAATTAATCAACCAGATTTTCTGAGGTTTCTGGGATACTCTGGCATTTGAAAGTCGAGGATATTAGATCCGAACAAAGAAATTTAAATTGGGTTTGCCCCACCTTGTCTAGGATGTCTAGTTATTTTACCAATAACATTGATGGTAACACAAATACAGTGGCGACCAAAATTGTGGACATTTTTGAAAATCGTTATATTTTCTAAATCTGTGTGTTTATAGAATGTGTTACATTTAACGAAGTACAAACTCTTACCCATCATTTTAAAGATAACTTAATGCTGATTTCAATACAAAAATCAAAATTCAAATATTTGCAATACAAAAAAGTTATTTTTTCTTTAATCGCTGTTCTTGTTCTCAGGAGCAATCGAATATTAATAACAGCTAGCAGAAGTTGATATCATGTTTAAAGTTGGAACTAGTCACTATTGGGCTTTTTTCATTACTGTAGAAAGAAATCTGTTTTTTATGTAATCAAATTGCAAGTAAAACATTTTGTTAAACTTTTAAATATATAATTAGAATTTTCGGAAATATTTCTATAATTAGTCAAGAAGCAATAACATCAAATAAAAGAAAAGATTGGAATTTAGAAAGAGAACTAAGATTATTGTGTTGTAAAAATGTGGTTTTCCTATATTGAAATTGCAAGACAAGTGAGTGGTTCAGTTACTGGAGTGCGAAACTTTTGTTTATGATATCAGGAAACAAATTCAATAAAAACACAAAGCAGGAAATGGCTGAGAGAGGTGCATCACGTCTGTTCATGACATAAGAATAAAAAGACTATGTTACCAAGATAGACGAATGTCATCAGCAACCAACTGAAGTTAAATGAATGATGCTGGCATTTATGTCAGTACAAGAACATCAGAAGATAATTAAATGTTGGATTAAGAAGCATAATTCAACGAAAAATTCCTTATCAAATTTACAGTAGTGTAATAAGATTACATGTGAGAAAAGGAACATATTAATTGAATAGATGATCAGTTACTACAAGTTAAACAGAGTGATGAAACAAGGATATTGTTATATGATAGTGATAGCGAAAATCTGTAAGGCATAGAAAAGTCGAAGAACTGCTTCTTGATTGCATTCTGGCTACTATGAAGAACTCAGTGCCATGATTTAGTCATGCATGTCAGAAGACATTATTAATCTCTTTGATGTTACAGATGGGCCATTAAATGCTAGAAAATACATTGACACTATAAAACTTACATCTTCCATCAATGATTTCTTTTCCAACAATGCATCATTTATTTTCTAGCTGGGTTCAGCTCCTTGCCACACAGCAAAAATACCGAAGGTGTGGCTTAATATAAAGAGCATTTAATTTTTATCATGGCCAGGAAATCCTGACAAAATTATGGACAAACTTATGGAATCGTTTGGAAACTCTTATACATTTGAAGCATTCATCAATAAAAGAGGATTAATGGTGGCAATAATTGTTTCACGACATGATGCAATAATGAAGGAAGAGTTTAAAACTCTAAACAGCTCAATAAAACATCAGTGTTAAGCTGTAATAAAAAAGAAAGGCTATTCTACTAAGTACTGATACCTCACTGCGGTCATCAGTAACTAATGTATCCCGATAATTATAGCCACTCAACTTTTTTTATTGCGAATAGTTAAATTTTTCTTTTTGTATTGAAATCAGCATTAAATTTTCTTTAAAATGATATGTAATAGTTTGTAATTTGTGAAACGTTACGTTTTTAATAGGTTTACAAAGTAAGAAAACAAAAATTTTCAAAACTGTTCACAATTTTTGCCACCCCTATATGTATAGAATAGAAATTTCGTTCAAAAGAGTTACCATTATAAAGATTCACTAAAATAGGGGAGAGAATTCTTTGGATGCTAATTTTAAAAATTACACTCACAATTTAATGTATTTGAATTTTTTGCAAGAATTATTTTTTTATTGAAAAAATGGTGTAATCTAGATCGCTTTATTGAAGATTGCCATTTATTTTTTTTCTGTCGAAAACTTCCAACTAAATTACTTACAGCCATACTTCGTCACTTCTTTAGCACGTAAAAATGCAGCTGTTTCTGAAACTGTTCAAAACCAATTATTGAACTTATTATCGTTGGAAGATGAAAATTAAGATTTAAGCCAGTTATTTTGTTTTGTTTTGTTAACTGTACCTTTCATTAAATGCCTTACACTTTAGAATTCTATTTAGGCTTATATTTTCCCACAAATGATTCAAGTTCAAAATACTTAAATTTATTTAACTTTCGGTGTTGTAATGCATTTATACGAATAAAAGATTTTGAAATTTTTCATTAAGCATGCAACTATTTTTCCTAAGTTGTATCTTAGTCTTTTGTATCTTCATAGCGTACAAGAAAAAGACATGTAATTTCTTTAACATTCGTTTTTTCATGTACGCCACTAGCTGAAAAAGTAGTCAGAAAGTGCCTATAAAGATGCTATTCGCTGTTTCTTTAGTTCAGAGAATTATAATCTGGGTAAATTAAAGTCTTGGTAAAATGTCTTAAAGTCATGGTTATGCATAATAATTCTGTAAATTGTGTAACACATTATTTGGGGTGCAAAAATAAAACAAAACACTTATAAAATTGTGAAACTGAAAGAGCTACAACTACTCAGCTTTGGTATCTACTTATTTCTTGGGAAGTAGATGTTCTTAGAAAGATAGTTTTTTAAACTTTTATTTAAAATCGATCTAAATTTTAATATATTTCTCAAAAACATCAGAGTATATATTAAGTATCATACAAATTCCATTTTTTACAGCTCTTTAAAATTAAAAAAAACAACATAGATTCTCATTTGTACTAATATTTACTTCTATGCAAGTTTCTTCTAATTCTTAAAGATTGAATTTTTTATAATAGCGCTGTTAATAATTTCAATTATTGAGCTTCTTACTCATGAACATTGCATGATATTAAATAATTTTTTCTAAGAAGGCTATCGCCGTTTTAATAAAGAATAGCATTTTAAAATTAATTCGAAGTTAGACGAAAAAGGTCGGAAGTTTTATCAGGGAACGATGTCTCGGTTTAGAGTTTCCAATTTCTTTTAAAAATTTTAAGTGCCATATCATTAATAAAATATTTGCAATAGAATAAAAAATAATAGCGAAATAAACCACGTTTGATGGAGAAATCAGACGGAAATTTGATAACGAAACCGAGCCAAACGAAAAGTAAGCCAAGTAAAAAAAAATTAGGTACGTAATGGGATCACGAATTTTGTAGATGTTTCTTTTAATACTTGGTCAATCATATTTTGAGAATAATTTCAATGCATACTTAGATAACAGATTTTTTTAACTAGATGCAAAATGTTATAGCTAATTTGGGATAAGATTTGAAAGTTATTTATATAAATAATTTAGAAAACCACATAAGGATGAATATTAAATTTGTGAGCAGCGAAATTAAGGGAAATGTATTGAAAGTTGTTTTGCTTTAAAACTTTTTTATTATTTGCTGTAACATTTTTAAGGACTTTAAACCGTTTAAAGATTAAGGACTTTAGTGTTTAAGGAATAAGGGCTTTAAGGACTTTAAAGCGTGTAAGCGTTTATTTCTAGAACCTAACGGGATAGCTCTACTACAATGCAAATTCTCAGAAATTCGTGTTTTAATAAGCATTTTATAAATTTTACTGTTTTACTGCATTTTAACTTTTTGGTTTTTAAAAATTATTCCACGAACTATTCTTTTACTAAACTTTTTTGTCATAAAATAATTATCAAATTATGCATCTATTTTAACATTATTTAATGAATCTGAAAAATCTCATTATTTGACAATACTGATAGTTTACAAGTAATAAAATAGCTAGTTTTCAAGAAAATTGATCAAAAGTTCAATTCTATTTTTTTTCTTTTTTTTTAGATATTAAAATTATTTACATGGATTCATAGAAAAGAACATGAAAATAATTTTAAATAAGAAAGTAATTTTAATGTCTTCATAAATACAACATATAAGCATATTCTAATAAAAGATGTTTAACAAATGAAATGATTAATATCTTAACTCTTTTCAGTTAACTTTTTCAAAAATTATCTAGTAACATCTCTATAAAGCATTCTTTAATTTTATTCATTGAACATTCTTTCATTCATTGACCATTTCTGTGCAATAAAAATGTAAAAGTTAATAAAATTCTATAAAAATAGTATGTTGCCAGATAAATTAAAAAAATTATTTACAATTTTTATTGTTGAATAGAATTAGAAATATTTCTTTACGGAGTTTTTTTACAAAACTTTTTATGCCGAAAATATGAATTTAAAAAATATATAATTCAGTGATAGTATTAAAATGAAGTGAAACGGTTCACTCACTCATAAAAATTCTTAATTAATTAGTAATATTTGTTTTATTGCAAAAAATGTTATTTTTGGAATTAAATCACTGAATATTTCGCATCGATGACTTAGAAATATGAAACGAGTATAAAACTCGGCAATTTCTTTAAAATCAATTCTAACGACTCACATATAAAGATGCTTACTTATTTAGCAAATAACATTATCTTTTTAATTATGGAAAGTGTTAATGTTGTTATAATAAGGATAAAATTGTAAAATTCTCACCAATTTCCTTCAAAAATTCTCCAAAGTTTTCGCTGGAAACGAGTTTGTAACTTCCGACGAGATGGGCCATTTTGCAAAATTAAGAAGTAAATCGCCTATGGAAAGAGCAAGAACGATAAATGAATCTGGCAACGAGACGGCGGGAAGTAGTAACTGAATCGGATGGGTTTCTTTATATATTAGATCCCCGGCAAGCGGTGTCTTATCGCTATCAACTTTGAAAGAAGCAGAGTGCAAACCGCAGCCAATCAAAATTAACCTCGTCCGTTATGTGATTAAAGATTCAATATCGCACGTCGTTATTGATTAAAATAATATGCCATTTGATATATGATTCACGGTCATATCCTCTTCTAATCTGACGACAAATTATGGAGGTGTATGCAAAAATGATAAATTGAGACATCGTCAGTTAATTTTATCTTTATTGAAGACGATGTCTGCATCAGAAAATAATCTCTTTATCTCCTACAGAGTAAGAATAATCTTATTTTTTGATGAAACATCTTTTATAATATCTACTATATACAATTCGAACTTTATTGTTTAAAATAATTTTTAGGGAAAGAGGTGACAAACATGATTTACTTGTCTCCAGATTAATATCAATTACGCTAACACAGTTTATATGAGTATAATGTTGGTCTTATAAGGCTGTTTTGTCTGCAGCAGTGCGTGAATTTGATTAAATCTTCGTGTAATACTGTATTCTTATAACACAGATTCATTCTAACGTTACATAAAATAGAAAAAAACCCAACATAACGCAATTTACGAATTACAGATATCGGATGGAAAATGATGAAAATTTCTACTGGGGAAAGATATAGAAATTAGCAAGAATATGAAACAACACATTGACCAGAATAATACAGAAATTACTTAGAGAGACTGAAAGAAAATAAGTAATATTATTGTTAAAATGAAAAGATGAATCTGAATTTTACTATCAAAGGAAATATCTTTCTAATGCAAGTTTTTCAAATAGCGTCTACATTGTAATTTTTTTGTCATATTATCGAAGATTTTTGCTTTTTTAAAACATCGGTTTGATAGGTAAAGTGTTTTATAAAATACAACGCTTTTGATTATTATCTTCATTCAGAACTTTTGTTCTAAGATTTTATCAATTTTTTGTACCTGTCATTTGTGGTCAGTTTAGTCATGGCCCTGATTAAACAAAAGCAGAATTGAACTTTCAGAATTAGTAGAATCATGACGTTTAGCTGTTCTGCTTAAAGTGAGTAAGAACAACCATAGCAAAAAATGTGTTGTGGTTGGGAAGAAGAAGAACATTGCACAAGTAAAAATTTGGAATGCTGTTGGTTATAAGGTTTGAGAATAGGTGATAGTTTCCAGTTAAATGCATTTTGTTTAAATTTAACTCTACATTATGCCACAAATTTCTCCCAATTAAAAATGAAAACATTTTTTGGACATATTTTTTTTTGTGTATAAGGACTTATTAAAAATGAGGTGTTGGATTTCAAAAATTCATATGCAATAAATAAAAAATCTCCCTAAAAAAGAAAGTTCGTCAAGTTCTTTGTGCTCTTGTAAGTCTGGGCTAATTAAATAAAGTTGAACAGAAATTAAAAACATAATTTATTTCATACTAACCACCTTTGGCAACCAGCTGGTTAGCCAATCTTACTGTGGTTAAAATTTTCAGTTAAATACTTTATATAATGTCATTGTCAATTAAGTATTTAATGTGACTATTAAATGCTTTAGGTGTCAATTAAGTACTTATGTCATTGTCAATTAAATACTTCATGTTACTTGTCTTTTACTAGCTACTTCATCAAAATATTTTTTAGGTTTAAATTTTGATAGACTTATAACTCACTCATCCCTTTAAGAAGGCCTTAAGCCCGTAACGTTCTATATTGATCTCTAATTATCTGATCAGTTCTCGCAAAATTTCAACTTTAAATTAAAGTGGAAATATTAAACTGCAAATTGATATAAAACATTTTTTTATCGTAACCAAGCATTTTTTAAAAATATAAGTAAAAGAGAATCATAATGTGTACTACTGAATAATTAAAATAATTTATGTAATATTTCAAGAATATTCAACAAAAAATACTTAGATTCATCATAAAATTCATGCTTCAGTTTTACTTTCAAAAAGATTTAAATGATTCGAATAATAATATTTGGTTTTGTTTTAGTATATAAACATGCTTAAAAAATTATTAATTCTAAATCTTATACATCTTTTAGCTCTAAGGAATCATATTCTACAAAATATTCCTGACACTTCAATTTTCATATTAATCAATGAAGGTGTCTATCTTCTGCTATCAGATTTGATTGAATTATGAAGTTTTGAATATAAATGTTTGGAACATTCATCATTTTTTGTTTTGTCCGAAATATATTGTTAAAAAATGTGGTTAAAATATTTCTTTCAAAATTCGTTAAAAATAGAAGCTTAAATTATATGTTAAAACACTGATACCATTAGAAAGTCTGATTTTTAAAAATCTTTAACTTGATGCAAAAATCATCTTTGTGTGATAATATTTTCGAAAGTAATAGCTGAAAAACGTCAAAATGTCACTTAATTTTTAATAAATTAAAATTCTAATTAAAAATTTGAAAAAATAGGCCAGTGGGGCGTATTTTTGACCTCCAAGGCAAACATGCACCAAATTTGGTAGCTGTAGGTCCAACGGTCTGGCCTGTAGAGCGCCAACACACACACACACACACACACACACATTGAGCTTTATTATAAGTATTGATTATCGGCCTTAGGAGATAATCTAGTTTTTTCTAAATAATGTAAGTTAAAATGTTCAATTAAATATTTTATGTTACTTGGTTTATTAATTACTTCTTCAACAAAATACTTTTCAGCTTCGCATCTTGATATATAAATAACTCATACTATTATAGAAGTCTTACGTGGAGCAGTGTTATTCCTGACACTCCAATATCTGGAAAAAATATATTTTTATCTTCTACGATCAAATCTGCCCGAGTTATGAAGTTTTAAATATTACTATTTTACGATAATCAGCAGTTTCATAATTTTAGGTTAATTTGTTTGAAGGAAACCGAGGTATTGATTGGCATGTTTTCTCTGAAATGTAGCATTTTAACTTGAGCCTTTTTATAAGATGGTAATATTCAAATTTTCATATCTCGCTTAGTTTTAGTCGCTTGGAATGAACCTTTCGTTTTATATAAAACGTTAGTATTCCAAAAACATTTTATTAAATATTATTTATATGACTCAGGGTCTATATAAAAATATAAAATTAGTAATTCATCAGAATAATTATTGATTAAAACCACATAAAATAGTATTATTTACTTCATTTAGGCCATTTTTCTTATAAGATACATGTATGTCTAATACTATTTAAAAATTGGATGAAAGAGCCGATTTAAAGTAGAAATTTTGCATGTAAACCATGTTTATCTTAAATGCTATAGAATTTTGGAATTAATATGATTGATATTTTAAAAATTCACATGAGCTTTTTTCTTTTACTTGCCGTTTTAGAAAATATATTTTATGTTAATTTCATTTCTTGCAAACATCTAACTAAAACCACATTTTTCAGATTTGGTTGTAGGGAGAGAGCACTTAATCTTTTAATTTGAGCTTTTTCCTTTTGATGGCACTAGAAGTATAAATTTTAAGAGAATAAACATACACACGCATAGATTAATAATTTATCTATTAAAAGTTGTTTTTATTGGAAAGATTTTTTCCCTGTTTCAGATGATAAATAAATACCTTTGAATCGAAATATTTTAAGATGCGAAGAAAGCGTCAAAAATTAAATTTAATTTCTAATAAATTAAAATTCGAATAAAAATTTTAATGAATCACTTTGAGGTGCAGATCTTCTAAGTATATTTCAGTTTTGGTAGCTGAAAAATAAAATGTGTTGCCTGTAAAGCATATACACCCCAAATCACATTTTTATTACAAACGAAAATAGGCAAGGGATTTTTAAAAAAACATTATACAGAGCTTACTTTAAACATCAGAAATAATGTCATTTTAAAAAAATTAATAACACTTTAAAAATTGTTTAATAACTTTAAGAGTTTTTTTATTGTAAAAATGAGTTAAAATGTTTCCTGTAATAAATTATTTTTTCTTATTTATTTATTGTTATTATTTTCCAAAACAAAATAATCATCAAAAATTTCGAAATTTCGCTCTTAAATTCATAGAATTCAGGTTAATTTCTGTAAATTAACGGGAGAGAACTTCGATCGAATCCAAAGTATCTGTACTAAATTTGTGTCATTTCTGATTAGAATGATCTCCTGCCAATCAACTCACATACTTACTTACAAAAATAGAAAATATGACATAGATTAGATTCAATCATGCACCTCACTGTCAATGAAATTTATTTAATACCAGCCGCCTTTGACGACCAGCCGGTTCGTCAGTATTAATGCAAGCTAAAATTTCCAATTAAATATTTTATATAACTCTGTCTCTTTTTGTCTAACAGCTGTTTTTAGCAAAATGGTTTTAAGCTTCAGCTTTTAATAGTTATATAATTCTCTCACACTATTATGTATGCTTTAAACAGTTCTTTGTATTACCCATCTTTCTTTTTAATTTTCTGTCTGCGACCACAAAATTTCAAACCTTAAATTAGAATGAAAATGTTAAACTGCAATTGTTATAAAATTTTTTACTGATACCAACCAAGTCTTTTTCTTTTAATATGAAAATCGAAAGCAGAGTCTTTTGGTTTCGAAATGTATGTGCAATGTAGAATAATTTTCATAATTTATAATTTCTTAAGAATTCAACAGAAATTTCTTTGATTAAATTGATTATTCCACAGAAATTTCTTTGATT
>JAPMOQ010015927.1:3652652-3664656 GCA_026543055.1 Argiope trifasciata
AAAAAAATGTTTTTATATCAATTTGCAGTTTAATCCTTTCCACTTTAGATTGAAGATGAAATTTTGCGAGATCTGACAGATAATTAAAGAGACATTACATTATGGGCTTATGGCCTTTACAACTGCATGAGTGAATTATATGACTATCAAAATTTGAACCTTAAAGATATTTTGATGAAGTAGCTATTAAAAGACAAGTTATCTAAAGTATTTAAATGAAAATAACATGTCACGTAAAGTATTTAATTGACTATAACGTTACATAAAGTATTTGACTGCGAATTTTAAAAAGCTGTGAGATTGTCGAACCAGCTGTTAGGGAAAACGGTTAGTTGTATATAAAAGTAAGTCTCTATTTCGAATATTTTTCTGTTATTTTTATTGATGTAATATTAATGTTAAGTTAAAATTTTAAATATTTTTTTGTTATTTTTATAGCTGCTTCATGCTATTAGATCAGTTTTTAAATTTATATTACTATTATTTAAATTATTTCTTAACTGAACCTATCAATTACTGCAAAAAAGTAAGTTTTCTGAAAACGCTACATAAGTGAAGTAAATACGAACTGAACAGCAGGGGAGAGAAAAAAATCACAAAACAGGAATTGTATTTATTTAAACACATGATTCATCATTTGTATTTTGTATATTAACAGTTATAATTAAATAGTAAAAAAGTTTCTAAATTAAATTAAAATTTGAAATAAGCATCTAGACAAAATAAAAAATAACATTTCCACTGTATAAAATAGCAGTGATACTTGTATTTAAACTGTTTCCATGGAATATAAATAGAAAGTGCCAATTTATTTTTAAAAAATGAATAAATAAAGAGCAAAAAAAAGTTTTAGTTCAACTTAAGTTATATTTGAAACGATGAAATTGGTGATTTTCTGTCTTAATCTCTGTTTATTTCTGCTTGCGTCCGTGAGATTCTTAAAGACAATTGTAGCAGTAATTCTTTGACTGCATTTATTTCTGGTTTCCCGCCGCTGGAAAAGATTTGAAGATGTTGAGTTCTGCTTTAAATAGAAAGTTCGGTTCACTGACCGTGTATCAGAGTAAGAGGACCACCAGGTCACATGCCACAAATTCAAAGTTCCGTCATGAAGATAATTTCAGGGAAGATATTTATTTATCTCGAAACGAATAAAATTTTTTTTCTTTCTGTAAACTAAAGAAAGTTTTTTTTTAAAAAAAAGATGCCCTTCCCGTGTAAGTAAAGATAAAAATTACTTACCGAAATAAGAAGCTAAATAAACTCTTATCAATAAGCGAGCACACACATTTTCAGTGATTTTATATTTACTTCAAATTTATTACAAATCATTTTTTCTTCGTGAGACTGATTGCTTTCAACTTTATAGTAGTAAAGATGAAAAGCATTTAAAAAAAGATATTTTTAATTATTACCTGATTTTTTTCAAAAAGTGTTTTATACTGTATATTGTGACTATTGATGTCTTATTCTAAATTTTTAATTAAGAAATTTTAATTTTCTTTTATGAATTCCGTAAAATAAGAAATGATTTAAAGTCATAGACTTTTCAGTATTTTATCAAAACATCCTTTCATATCTATTTATGTATATACTTTCAGATTCAATATAATAAAAATAGAATATTTTATTAAAGAAATAAACGCAATATAAAAATAATGATTTTATTTATAAATTAAAATCCTTAAATCATGTTAAAAAAAAAGTAGCCAGAATTTGTCCCTAAACATTGACTAACTATCTTTAAATATTTATTTTTGACATGATTTAATTTAATTTTTCTTCCTTGTTTAAACCATCAATTCTAGTCATGGTCCAAAAGCAAATTTCTAAATCTTAGATAAAGGTCAAATTTAATTAATTTCCATTGAAGAAATGCTTTAAATAAGAAATTATTTTTCATATTATTTGAATAAATAAACATATTACTGGAAAAATAAAGAAATTTAAATTGCTTCTTTGCTTTATTAATTATATTTAGTAAAATATTCTCAATCCCACTAATGCTTAAACATTAAAAGTTCTCTTCTGATACCAAAATGGACCAAGTTATGAATTTATTTTAAATGGTTTTAAACTGTCATTTTTTCCGTTGTTCCGTTGATTGGTATAAAAGAATTCATTTCAGTGTTTCATAAGGTTAAATTTATTTGTGCGTTGAAAACTATTTAATTAAGTATGACAAATAGAATGAGAAGACAGTATTAAAATTATGTTTCATAATTTTTCAACAATATATTTTTTTATTGAAATAATAAAGAACTTAATTCTTTGCGTTATTCAAAGCATTTTTCCCATAGGAAGAATAATCATCTATCTAATGATTTAGAAAGCAGCTATTGGGCTACGATTAAAATGGACTGCATACATATGGTATATTAGCTTTAAAATTTTTAAGGTTTTTATTACATATTTTTATTTGTAATTTGTATTCTGCTCTAATTTGATATAAAAACTAATTATCGTTGCGAGTCTTTTTATGTAACACAAAAGATGACGCTAGTGACATTTTTTATTCTTTACAAAACACCAGAGCCGGCCTTCTGTATGAAGGGGCCCGGTTGCAAGAATCCATTTGGGGCCCTAATTTTTTTGTGATGTAAAAAAACCCCACGAGCACATATTATTAATGCATGTTTATGTAATGCGTGATTTTGTTTTTGCTAATGCATTAATTACATCAGAAAAATTACAATTTTCTCACTTTCTTTTTCGATGCTTAACATAGCAGGTGCATTTAAGCGTTCTGAACGCATACTTGACCAAAGATAATTATTTATTAATTTTAATTTACTGAAAGAGCGCTCAGCACGTTATAATAATTGGTAATGTAAAGAAAAGATTTAACACGATTAATACATTTAGAAATAACTTATTATGATTATTATTCAGTATGTAGTGCAATATGTCTTCGATATTATTTACATCTCTCTCATTCAAAATCAAATAACGCAGCAAACAAATGTCTTGGATTATGTTTTCATCCACATCTTCCACAACTTTACTAAGTTTTTTGAACATATCTCTAACTCATATTTTTCTAAAAATTTTACATTAGTAACTAATTTGAAATCAGAAATAATATTTGGTATATTTTTAAATCTATCTTCTATTTGTACAATTACAGTGTTAAAATAATAAAACCTAAATCCCTCTGCCGGGTTTTTAAATAATTTCGTCTTCTGCTAATTCGGTGTATAATCTTTTCCTTTTTCGAATTAACTTTACAGAAAAATGTTCTGAGGTATTCAAATTACATGCTAGCACTTTTGCTTCGTCTAAAATATGTTAAATTTTTTTCCTAAATTTCAGTTTTAATTTTATTGACTAAATTGAAAGCCGAGTTAAGAGCAATCATTTTCGTTTGAAAGAGTTTATTGATTGTGGTAATTTTGGAGAATATTGCAAACCATACTATTAAACATAAAATAAATGACATTTCTTGTTTTGCATCTAATAAACTTTTAGCTTCGAATACTGCTGTGCTTTTAGTTATTTACATCAATAAATTCTCCTTACTGTGTATACTAATTTGTTCAAACTTTGAATACACAGCTTTAACCGAATCTATTTTAGCTTCCCAACTAGTATCCCATAATGGTTTAAGAGTAGTGTTTAAATGCTTTTGTAGATTTTCCCATCTTTTTGTAGATGCGGAAAATAAGTAATATAAACATTGCAATATCTCAAAATTTTTTACAATATATACTGCTGGAAGCAGCATCACAAATTAATAAGGTAAAGGAGGGAGTGTGATAAGCAAGGCACATAAATTGCATGCGGGTTTAGAGAAAGTATTCTAGACCGTATACACTTTTATATTTCACTTTCATGTTGCTACCGTTGTCGTATGCTTGCCCTCCACAATTCGAAATATCTAAATCAAGTTTATTTAATCTTCCCAATAGAGTCTTAGTTAGTCCTTCACCAGTCAGATCAGTTACTTCAATAAACCCTATAAATGACTCATTTATAGTTAATATTTTCGTTTAATTCACATACCTGATAAAGGTTGAAGTTTGTCTCTAATAGGAAATATTAGGAGTGCAATCCATTTGGATACTATAATACACAACTGCTTTCATATCGTGTTTAATTTTGTTAAGGACTTCATTTCCTAACGCAGTAATAATTTATTCTTGTAACCTATGTGCTAAATGATGCAAAATTCTATTTTTAGGATTTATTATTTTGTTTATATGATCCATTACCACAAGATCGTATTTACTTAATAATTCTTAAGACATCGATTTCATTAACATTACTAATGATTTCAGCAGTCTTAGTCATAGTCTTTTTTCAATTTCTCTTCAATCTATATAAATAAAAAAGAATGTTTCTCTGCAGCAAAGAGAAGAATTCTGCCAAAAACAAAACGCTTTTTAAAATTTTCAGTCTTTTAAGAATTTCTCACGAAAGTTTAAAAAACAATGCACTAAAATAAAAAAGAAATACTAATTTTTGACCTAAATTTAAAAGTAGCGGGCGAAATACATGATAGTTATCTAATTTATAACTTCAAAAAAGTTGGAAGCTCTGCAGTTTTGTAATACCTGTGTTTGAACGTACTCTGAACGAACAAATATTCATAACAATGTTTTGTTTTTTTTTCATTTGGGCTAATAGTAATTTTCAAAACATCAAGCAAACCAAAATTTTAAGATTTTTTTTCCTTTCTTTCTCTGTTTTTTTTTTATTTGTGAAAGCAAAGATACGATGTAAAAAAGTTTTAGCAGAGGATTTCTTTTGATTTTGAAATTGAATCGGAATTAATAATACAATTGTTTTAATTATGCAATATTTGATGTGCAGAAAGATAAACAAAATTTTATACTTTAGTATAAGAGCGTTTCACTCCAGAAGATATAAGTTAAAAATGAATTCAGAAGCTGCCATACAAATGATACCTTATCATTTGTTTCCAAATGAACATGATATGAAGAACAGGAATGGATTCTCCCCCCTCCCTAGAATTGTGTTTTTAAGTGACCTGATTTTCAATTCACAATAAAATTGCTGTGCTACTGTTTGCTTAAGAATATCGCTGCCAGTTTTAGAACACACTTTGCTTAGTAGATGTATTTTAAGTGCCAGTTCAGAAATCAAGATAAGATAACAGATGTGCAAGCACAATTCTGACATGTCGTTTCGATAATGTAAAGGAGAAATGCAGATAAAAAGCTTTTGATTTTCTTCAACTGCAATTTAAAAGGATGTGAAACATTTAAGAATTTAGAACATATTAAATTAAGAGAATTGCTCTAAAATGTAAAGCAATAATGGAGCTTTTCTTTAAGTTGCCTTATAAGCATACATCTACTATTGTTCCGTTGCCCGCATCTATTCATTTGCTTCTGATTTTTTTAATAATAATGATTAACTTAATACTGTTTTCAAAGTAAGAAAGTTTCGTTTTTATTTTGGTATAAGCATAATTAATTATCACATGTTACATTATGAGGAATGATATTTAGCTTTTTAATGTACTTCTTTGTCTTGAGTCTCATTGGTAAATTGTGGTGATTGTGACAACGTTATTTAATCTTAGTTTAACAAAACGTAGAAGTTCCACTGGTTATATTCCATAGCGCCTCCTCTATGACTGATTATTGCTGTTACATTTCTCAATGTTAGTTATATGAACGATATTGAAATTATAATGCTTGCAAATAATTTTTTGTGCTTCCATTGAGAGTAAATACTGAAATTTATCAATTAATTGATACTGAGTCATAATTGTAAATTATGACTTTACTTTTACTTATTTTTTGTACTTTTTATCAAATGCACTCAAGTTCACCTTCACATCAAAACTTCTCGAAAGAGGAATTTCTGTTTGTTACTCTTTAAAATAAGGAAATTAAGGAAATTGTCACTCATAAAAACGTGGTAACTAAAGCTCTGGATGCCGAGGGAAATTAATTTATTATTAAAAATGTTGACAGAATGCATGGATGAGAAATAAAAATTATAACAGCTAACAACAAAAGCACAAAAACTCAAGCCTCAAATAATAATTAACAACAACGATAAGAAAACGGAAACCGGCAAATTTCAAGGATCCTGATAATAAAAAAGCTGCTTTTTATATAATTGAAACCGCCGATAAATAGAATTTCAGATTAAGGTATGAAATAAGGAAATCAGACATTGGATTATTACGGGTGACTAGGTTATTACAGCGAATATTTAATTAATGTTGAAATAGGAGCCCTACTTCGAATAAGATTCGTTCCACAGAATTTATAGGCATTAAACAGTGCAGGACCTGTGGAATATTTGGCCATTCGGATAAGGACTGTAAAGTCAGAGACAATTGCATTTGTGGCAACTGCAGTCATTTAAAAATCTAAAATCCTTTATGAAATGTACCAAAGTGTAAAAAATTTAAAATAGACAATGAAAACTTTAAATTAAATTGGGGCAAAAGAAATTACAAACCTAATTTAAGGTAGAGGGTTGATGTAATTAAACAAACATATTTTACAAATTAAGGAATTCAGGGATAAACGTATTGTTACAAACCAACAATTTTGCTTCCTAGCTCGAATATTGTCTTCGTAAGGAAGATCGTTTTATGATCAACACTATTGGTGTTGATTGGGTGTCGCATAAGGGAACTTAGACCTTGACGACAATTTAGTTAATTTGGCGACACAATAAATAACGTTTGAAACTTCGGGTATTTTATCAATCTATCCATTAGAAACCAAGATATTTCTTCAGGACTAGAAGATTCTAGACCCAACTTCCGGTAACTATAAAAAGCCGGCATTCTCAAACTACATGGTCAATTGTAGTCAGAGTCGTCGACAAATAACGAGTCTTCGAGAGGATAGCGATACAACGGTGGAGTGCCAGCGTTGTATAAAGCAAGTGCAAATCTGAGCTGTGAGCATCGAGTTTCTGTTGTCTGCTGTGGAGGCAACGTCGTGTAGTGTATAGTAGCTAGTTGTGTGAAATAATGAGTCGGTAGCTGAAACAAAGACGCAGAGGAGTGCTTGAGCCGTTTGGAGAGATCATAGAGCAAACATCTGAGGATCCCCTCTGCTTCTGAATTCTGTCTGGCCGCTTTCTGTGTTGTGGTCGATTACTACTCGTGGATTATGTTGTAGTGTGTTGTTCTGTGTTCATCTCAGCTGTAAATATTTATCGTCCTTGTACTTTCCTGTCTTCGCGTAAATAAACGTTGTTGTTGTTGTTTTTCCACTGAGGTTTGTTGATTGTGTTCTCACTTCATACCCCCACTACAAGCGAAACCGACTGTGATCCGTAGCAGTATTAATGTGAATCATTCTCACGTTGCATACGTAATTCCTTTTCAGGCATTGAACCCAATTACATTATTCTAGAGGAGTAAAAGTCAATGCTTAAAGGAGAAATTTTGAACCTTTGCTCCAAGTAAAATTTTTTTGATGAATGCAAATTGGATATAAGACCACTTTAGACCTTGCATCCAATCGAGTAGGCCAGGTCTGTGGGGACATTAAAAATTATTATTATTATTATTGTACTCTATAGAATAATCGAGGAATTAGCTTGATATTCTTCTATGATACTGGGTGCACTATATCCTTTATATTACACCTGTAACTTCAGAGTTTCTCAGAGATTTTGGAGGTATGAATATTTTCAAACTGATATATAATTTTATGAAACATTGCAATTTCAGTTCTTGTTTAATTAAAACTCTAGTTATAATTTTTTTAAAATTTAAAATAAAATCAAATACATTTTTGTCTCAAAATTTAGAAAATCAGTGCATTAAATTATTGGTTTTCTTGAGCTTAAGCCAGTTAGGTAATTGGATAAAACGACTTTGTCTGATATCGCTGTATACTGTTGAATTCACACCTATTTTTTCCAAACATATTTTGAAGACTTCAAAAGTAAATCTCGTGCTTTTTTAAAATTCCATTTAGAATTTTAAATTAAAAAATAATTATTATGATGCTGCTTTTCCACGGCAACTTGCAAAAATATTATCACACAAAAGTTATTTTTATAACAACTTTAAAATTCAAGAATGTGAGTGTTTTATGTTTGTTTGCTTATTTACTTCCCCCCCCCCACCTCAATTACCGCACAGGTATTGGAGGCGGTCGCCACGTTACTTAAGACCTGGTGGTGGCCTCAAAATCTATATTGTAGTGCTAAAACGGCAATATATATATATATATTTTACATAGTAGACTTGCACATATTTTTCTTCATCTCTTTATTCAGGAAAAAAAAAGGAACTCAATGAAATCAAGCGAATAATAGGGAGGAAATAACTGTTTTGAAAAACTGAAAAATAAATATTTCAAAAGTAGTGATTTTCAAAAACTGTCTACGATATAAAAAACACATATATAAAATATTGAAAAAAAACCCTTCAAAATATCAAAACCATTTGTTCCAAATAAATTGCAATATGATCTTTTTTTTCCCGTTGGCTAACTAACTCAAAACAATTCTCAGCTTATATAAGAGTTAAAGGAGAAAAGAAAAGAAAAGAAAAAGAAAACCTTTCACAGAAATATCAATGCCATATCCTGCATTAATAAATTTTTGGGGCATGGACCTCATCTTTGACCTTAGGCCTAGAGGATGCCATTGTTTTGTAGAGACTTCTGTGTAATTTCTTTTTCTGTCGTCTATTTCCATTAAAGCATTTTATTTTCAAGAAATTTCCTTTTTGCTAAATTTTTGAAGATGCCAGCTTCAAAATACACGAACATTTTTTTAAGTGCAGAGACAAACCAATGCAGTTTAAAAAAATTAAAAATGCTTTTCTCAGTCATCATAAATATTTATTCACTATCATTTTTGAATGATTCAAGGAGAATTCATTTCTGCAGTTTTCTGCATGTGTCCACTTGTTTTAAATTGAACATATTTGATAACAATAAAATAATAATAAAGGAAATGATAATTAAATTTTATGGTTTGCCATTTCTTATTAATTTAATATTTTTAATTAAACGAAAACATTTATGAATTCTTATTAAAAAAATTTCCTTGATAAATAAGGAATATGTAACTATTTGAACTATCCCAGTCGAAATGTTTTGAAAAAATATTTAACAAACAACAACAACAATAAACTTGAGACAGTATTTTTAGGATTTACTTCCAATATGGGAAAACAGAAACAATTAAAAAATACGCTTAACTCAATGAATTTCATCAAAATTTATATTGCAAGAACAGTTGCAAAAAAAAACCCAAATGAATGGTATTTATTATTCAATATTGAAAGAATTACTATTAGCTAAACTGTGGAGTTTTCATTAAAGTGAATTCAGTTCTGGGAATACTGACAATCATTAAAGTCAAAGAGTTAACAATTAAAACATTGATTCAATATTTCCTCTGCTGTATTATTATTTTCAATTCGTAAGGTTTACCCCATACTATATTATGAGATTTTTTCACTTTCTTTTTTTGCAAATAGTATTTTGATTCTTGGAATAAGGACTTGACAAGTGCTTAATCTAACGAATTATATTTAAACTAAGAACATGTTCATTCTAGAAATTTTAAAGTATTAGTCTCATTATACGTAGATACGCGTTATAAACAATGCATATTCTGTATAATAAGTATTTGTTATGCATGGCCAGTTTATATTTACAATATTCGAATTATATTTTTTCAAGAAATTTAAGAGCTGACATCGTCTTATGATTTAACGCGAACAGTTCATTCCCTTTCCCCTCTCCAAAAAAGGGCTTGGGAATTTAAAAATATTTTTTTGATTTCGTTGAAAATATGGCTTTAATTTTTATCAAAATTATATATATATATATATATACATTGTTACAAATTTTTTTTCCATGTAGGTGTATTTGCAGGTAATCCAATAGCCAGAATCTTACAAAAATAAAGCTGTTTATTTTTAACGAACTTTAAACTCTAAAGTAACTCAAAGCAACAGCATTTGCATCAATTAGCAAGAAACATCCAATTAATCAAAATAACGCCATTCATTCAATCGGTAACAGAACATCCTGCCTGCTGTCCAAAACTCCAACTCCACCCTCCATTAATCCACTGCTTTGATCTTCATCTTGAGTGTTTGTCTTTTTATAGTCTCTCCATAGGAAATGACGTCACTGACAAGGAATGCCATAATCTTTGGAAAGTTCTCGAAGATTCAAGGAAAAACTAGTTTCAGTTGATAAAATGTACAGATTATCTGGATTTTTCTAGAAAATTCCTTTTGTCTCTAAGAACGCCAAATATCTCGCTAAGGTTTCCAACTTTTGTCGCCAAGCTGATTTTCTGGATTTTTCTGATGCGACACCTGGAAGCAGCCAATACAGATAATATTGTTGGGAAGCAAATTTACAGGCTTGTAACATTTCTCTCTTCTTCAAGGACTGACGTCCCGACAGCCCACTTCAATCCAACAGCTTATGTGGATTTCCAACTGATGTAACAGTCTCTATTCCGAAGTTTGGCAACATTCACACATTCGGTGATAGCATCATTCACTAAATTCGTGACAGCGGCAGATCCATAATAACCTTCTCATTCCTCTTAGACCTCTTTGTCACTTATGATTGTATATCCAGATTTGAGTTCTGCTCTTGAAAGGTAAAGTGTCTCAAGGAACCAATTTTTTGTGTCGTAACAGGACTCTCCAAAACAAATTCTTGTCAGGCTAATCGGTTGGTCACTTTGAGCTTCCTCCATCGAACCAACCGATTGTCAGGGAGGTCCAACAGAGCCCTCTGGAGTCCACTTGAGTATCAGGAACCCGCTTTCGTTGTCAAAGCTTTCACGGGAATACGTCCACCAATTCCCGGCTCAGTCTCGGCACTCGAGAATTGTTCGTCACTTCCTACACATGATCTACTAAAGAGTACTTCCGCCTTTTCTGGAAGAGTTCATCTGCGACGCTGTAACTTGATCGGACGCACACTAGATGCTCTGATCTTCATCTTGAGTCCTTGCCTTTTTATTGTCTCTCCATAGGAAATGATGTCACTGGCAGCAAACGACGTAATCTTTGGAAGTTGTAAGTCTCAGTTGATAAAATGTACAGATTATCTGGATTTTTCTAGAAAATTCCTTTTTTCGCCCAGATATATATTTTTACGAACGTACTGTTTTGCTTTTCCCCTCTAATAATGTCATCGTAAGGAAGATAGTTTTACAGTAATATGTATTGAATAGTAAATGGGTGTGACGTCAGAGGTCTCAGGGCATGGCGACAAACTTGGCGATCAATTGGCGGCGAATTTGGCGACAGAATGGAAAGTACCTGAAACTTAGAGAATTTTCCCGATCCGTCCATTAGGAGCCGAGATACGTCTAGAATGATCCTGATTGGTCCAGAAGGTTTAGAACCGCCTTCCGTCACTATATAAGAAAGTCAGTAGTGGAATCAATCGGCGAGAGAAGCCGAAGCTGAAAGGTCTGGTGTTCAACAGAGAAGACAAGAAGCAAGGCGGTGCTGAATCGAGAAGATCTAGTGAGTGAGGTCTTGGAAGCTGAACGAAGTACGGCAGTGACAAATCGAGAAGACCTAAATAAAGAGGTCTTGAACTGAAGAGTCCTGAACGGAGGACTGTTGTGTGGCATATTCTGACGAGTCGTGTGTCGTGGCCCGTTGTGTCGTCGTCGGGAACGGATCTGTTCTAAACTGAGTAGTCCCGTTGTGCGAAGTAGTGAGTCGGCATCAAAGGCAAGAAGAGACAGAGGAATAATTTCAGCCTGTTAGGGAAAGACCTGCGTGAATGTAGACAGAATCCCTTAAAGATTCCCTCTCCAGCCTGAAACCTGTCTGTCCGCTTTGTGAGCTGTGGGCGTTGTCACCACGGAATTTCTGCCTGTGGACTATTGTTGCTATTATGAACTACTATTTGAAGTAGAGTACTGCTGTGTGCTTTCCCGTGTGTTCGTCTCGGCTGTATATAGTTGTCTTTTGTAAATATTTGTCGTCTTTGTGCTGTCCTATAAATAAATGTCGTCTGTGTTGTGTCGTCAACTAAAGGACTGATCATTGTGTACT
>JAPMOQ010015927.1:3679656-3713575 GCA_026543055.1 Argiope trifasciata
GCTTGTAGTATTGAATAGGTATTTAAAATAAAATTTTAATTTGATAAAATTAGCAATATAAGAGCTGTTCTAGACAATTTTCGAAGTTGCCTTCAAAAATTACCAAAATTATAACCGCAAAACAATACTGATAATCATTAAAAAAAAAAGGACGTTTCTAGCAATTTTATATTAGTACACCACTAAGCATATTATGCTGTATAATAAGTTGTGAAATTGTTTAAGACTACAAATTATAAAGTGATTTAATTATTTGAAACTGTTTATGAAAGTTCAAACTTGAATGCTGGATTATTAAATGCAATGGAATTTGAATAATATGGTTTTATGAACGAAAAAAAGGAGATACGAATTTTTTCAAGAAGATCTGAATAATTTGAAAAGTTGTGAATAATTTTATTGATGTACAGGCAAAAAATAAATTAAATAAAAAGGGAAATCTATGAGAATGTTATAGAAACTTGTCGATGTGTACTTTGCATTAATAAAAGTGCTAGCTATTTTAACATGAATTTTTCTTACCAATTATTGATTATATTGTTTTTTTAAAATCTCATAAGTAATATTTCTCATCTTTTTTTACTTCTCTTATGTCTTAATTTTTTTTTATTTTTGTACATCCTATCGTTATTATATTTCCTCACATCCATCCACCTTTTCAAAGAAGTTTTTATTAATTATGTTAAGTAGCTTAAAATTCAGACAAACGGATTCTGTTAAATATTTTCTGGAATGCATTTCTAATTTTACATATTTTTAATGTATTAACGAGAAAAAAATATTTTATTTGTTCATGAAAAGTTTCACTTTTCTAGTCTTCGTTTAAAACTAAGTGATGACCTTACGATTTTTTTTTGACACTGTTAAAGCACTACTTTAAAGTCAAGAAAACCGCTGTTTAAAAATTTAAATTAAAATGTGATATATTGAAAAATAGGGGTAAAATAGTTCATATTAATGTCATCAAGTAAGAAAATACCTATAAATTACTATATTTCAAATTCATCTGTGTTTCTGGGAATAATTTTCTCCAAAGTTTCAGTATTTTAATTTACATCTATGAGTCTGAAACTGTTATTATCAAATATAATTCATGTGCTCTCAAAAGCTTTACTTTTTTGTCTTCTCTGAACGATTGAGTTATGCAGAATTTAAGAGTCTTTAAATCGCTCCTTTGATGCTCCGAAAAATGCTTTCAAAGTAAAAATATAAAATAAAAATGAAATTTAAAATCTTATGACAGACTAGTTGAAAATCTTATCATTGTCTAGCAAAGGGTCAGCTACCTATTGAAACGGAAGAGCCAAAACCTACAATTTACAAAATTTTCCAATTTTTAAAGGGCCGCTAAAAATTTCGATTTAATATTATAGTATTTGTCTATGCATATTTGATTTTTGATTTAAAAAAAAGACTTTAAATAGAGAATAAACTTTGTTCATATAAAAACACAAATATAGGTAGTTATATCGATGAGAGCATTGGCTTTGCATGGCTTTAAAAGTTTTATTAAATGTGGCTTATAGCTTGTTGTTTTAAGTTTCAAGCACAACTCTAGATTTTTATTTGTTAATTGACTTCTAAATTTACTTTTTATTATATTCTTGCAAAAGAATGCTTGCTCATTGTGTCGTCCCGAAGATCTTCAGCGCTCCATATGCCAACTTTTTCATCTCATTGTAAAATTCTGGAAGACAATGCCATGCATCGAATATAAGAGCCTGAATTCGCTAAATTTCCTTTAAAATTGTCCACTTTTGCATACATTTCTGAATTTCCAACTCTTCCAACCTTCTCTGATGTGAACTTGCGGCTCCACAAATTTTTTGTTTTCAAATCTAGTATTTGCATTTAAAGCGATCCAGCATCAATTACAAATGGCTCAATGTTGATCTCATTTGTATTTGTATTGAGAGTATTTACTGTGAACGTGACAATATTTTAGTTTGCTTTGAATAGCTCGAATTTCTCAGCGAATCGATCCTTCGTGTTTTTTAAAGTTACACTGAAGTAATTCGTGAAATACGTGCAATGGTCTTATCGCGATATAGCTTCAGATTTTTAAAATGAAGTAATTTACTGCTCTCCATGCCTTCAACAACAACAAAAAAAAACTGCTTCAAGTAAATCGTAGGTTGAGTTAGCCTTTCCTTGCAGTTTCTGATTTAATTTTTTAGTTTCATTGCGGTATCTACCAAGAATTTGAATTTCAACAGACAGAAATGAAACGCTATTGGTTGAAGGATAAAAAAAGTCACAGAGTCTCATCTCTAAGAAAAAAAATAGTAATTAAAATTTATCGCCTTACAGTCTTGTTAAAAGTGGCGATTTGTTATTAAGAATTATGTGAATTGTAGCTGTTGAGATATTAGGTACTTACAAATATATTTCCTAGTTTTTTAAGTATTTTAATAATAAATGATTAATTTTGCGCGTGGAATGAGAGAGCTGCAGATTACCGACCCCTGGTCTAGCTCAATAGTTATTTCAAAACAGAGTGCTTTAATTTTTTTTAATGTAAAAAATTTTTGTACAGTCGATGAACATTTCCATACAAACAAAATTGACACCATCGAAAAAGTAATATTTTGAGTTTTGAAAAGGCTCAAGAATACTTTTCTGGTTTAATTTTCTCCAAAGCTACTGTGAGGGGAAAAAAAGGCAAAATCTGAGTTAATTTCAATTTAATTAAATATTAATTTAATTAATTATTTATACTTTGAAAATTTGTCAATATTCTTTCTCTTAAATAATAGGGGTGCAAAATGTGGTTGAATTCAGCTCCATTTTTTAGGAGATATGGGACATAGCTATATAAATAGACACAGTAGCTTTAATTACATTAAGATTCGAAAGACTGCACAAGAAATCTTAAAATGCATTTTATCAGAAAGTGTAGAAAGATTGCATCAAAAAATCTAAATAAAAAATGCCTTTTTATATAGATCCTTTTATGTAATAGATTCGTTACCATATTTATTCATAGACAAGAATAAGTGCTCTTATTGTATCCTATTCCAAAAGGAAAAATCCCTCTTAATTACATTTTGTTGGTTAAAATTATTGATTTTATTTTAATATTAAAGCAAACTTACATTTATATATGCTATTATCATCATTATGTTATTGACGCTCAGCATCATTAAGCGTAAAAAAATGCTCACCCAAATTGCACTGTGAAAAAATACATTATATATATAGTTTAAAAATAACTTTTATTTACAACAAAAACATTATCACATTGAATACAAGGAACATATAAACTGCACTCATAATACTGTTAAAACATAAACATAAAAAATCTCAATGTGAGACTATTATTTTAAGTTCGGTATTCGAAGATTAATTGGCAAGTAGCATTCCTATTGAGCGCAAAAACATATCATAAGTTAGTTTTAATTGTTTCAACTACATCTCTTATAGAGCTTCTAGAGTTAATTTTTTGTTTAGGATCATGGAAAATTAACAATGAAACAAAATTTCTATTGTTAAGATACCTATTGCGTTCTTTTACAGGATACGATTTTAAATAAAATAAAATAGTTTTTTTAATGCCTTTATCTTCGAATACCGATAAAGCTCAGTTTGTACTATTTGTTGCATATTCATTTACATATTTTGATTTCAGATTATAGCAATGAACTTATGTAGGTACTGCTATTTATATGAATATATTATCTATAAAACATCCTACTATAAAGGATTGTATCCTTAATATTGGTAAGGACAATGATGTAACAAGGAATATCGGCATCCAAAGGTAGCTAAGACATTTATCACTCATGCAAAGGCAAATTTGGATGAAAATAGTAATTTGTGCATATTTTGAAATAAGGCAATAGCAGTATGAAACGAGAGAGAGAAATCATTACATTGATTTGACTTCTAAAAACATAAATAATTTCTTTAATGTATATAAAAGTATTTTAAATTTGATTTCCCAGAATTTTGCTTTCAGTGCTACTGAAATGAAGCCAACTCTGAATAAAGTATATGGTGGAAGTAAAGGTTATGTAGCGAATATCTTTATTTTGAAGAGCATTTTATAAATATAACATTTTTAATATCTTCAAGTCTTATTTACAACGCGCGAATGTGGAGCTTCGAACTTGCAGCGTGCAATTTAAATGCTTAAAAATTCATTATGATACAAGCGTATGAATGTAAAAACAATAAAAAATATTCATACATTGAGCAAGGAAAATTATTTTGATTCGTATATTCTAAATTGACGATGAGATTATTTACAAATGTATTAGTGATAGATAAAAAAACAAGCATAAAACAATATAAATGTATATGATCTTCTTTATAATGGAAAAAGTTTAATGAATTAATTAAATTCCTTCTCCGTTCAAATGAGTTAGAAACTTACAATAAACAAAATTTCATGTAATTTTTTATCGTTGGCACACACATTTGATGAGACATTTTCTTTGTTCCAATGCTTTAAAAAGCTAATGAAAACTTATAGAAAAGCCAAAAAGTATTGATTCATGAAATAATACAATGTATAGAAATTTTAAATGAGCTTAAAATGTTCTAATTGGGATAACAGTGTAATATATAATAACATTTTGATACAAAGCTTGTTTGATATATTTCGCTGTATAAATGAATGGAGCGGATTTCATTTTTGAGAACTAGGATTTGGGAGACATTCAGATAAGCACTGTTCTTATTCTCTGGGGAAGGCACAAACGTTGAATGGCTTTGCAGAAAGGGAAACGTGTGTATCGGCATCTAAATTTGGGAGTTCTTCGTCTGTTGGAACTTCTAGATCAAATTTTTGCAGAAGACCGGTCAAAAACAGAAATACTTCCATTTTAGTAAGAATGTCTCCAACACACATTCTCCTTCCTAAATGAACAGGAAAAGGCTTTATAAATAAATACATATAAATCAAAATACACAAAATTTAATTCAGATGTATCTATTAACTATTATCTATTTGAAAGAAAGTTATAAAATTGAAATATTATAGTTGTACTTGTGTTCATGTGGATTTTAATAAAAAGCAAGCGATTTTTAATGTCAAAACGAACATTTCATTCATAATGCACAAGCATGATAAAGTAATGTTAATAAATTGGGTATTGAACTGCAAGATAAAATATAGATGGATAAAAACTAATTTTAAACTATTGATTAATTGAATACTATTGAATTGAATTCACAGAATCATTCTTATAAGGAATCCGAAGTTAAATTTTGAGGTAAGTCTCTATAGTTATGAATTTATTCCACGGACTAAAAAAATCGTATGCAATTGCTTACCAACTGAAAAAGGCATGAAGTGCTGAGGTTTTACAACAGCTCCATCGACTAGGAAACGTTCGGGTCGGAATTCTTCGGGAGAATCCCAGAGATTAGGATCCATATGAATGGACCACAAATTTGGTATGATATGAGTTCCTTCGGGAATAAAATAGCCTCCTAATTGAGTATCCCTGAAGCATAAACAAAAAGAATATTAAATCATTATAATAAAAAAAACGATACATTTCAAGTAAAACGGAATTAAAAAATTATTTTTTAGAAATATTTTTATTCTATTTTGCCGATCAAAAGCCTTTTTGATTACAAAAATGACGAAAGGGAAATATTGTTCCTTTATTTCTGCACACTAGTTTTCAATCGGCTTTCCAATCAATTGCTCAAATTATAATATTTTTAACAGAGGACAATTTACAGCCGATAAGTTATTTCATTTATTGAAAAAAACTATTATATAAAAAAAATGGAAATTTCATTTGTGTTTTAGCATTATTTCAATTTTTACAATTAGTTTTTACGAAATTTTTTCAAATAAGGAAAAAAAAGAATGTTTGGAAGCTCTACTTGAATTATTATTTATGGACACATTTCTTTAACTATGAATCAATCATTTTAATGCGTTTTTAATTAACTCTATTGCTTAATCTCAAGTGAAATATGATACTTACTGCAAAGTAGCATGAGAATTTCCAAGAGGGATGACATTGGCTCTGCGGAGAACTTCAAGAATGAAAGCCTCGGCATATGGCATGTGGGGAAGATCACTCAGTTCGGGCCTCCTTTCTGAACCTATAACATCATCAATTTCTTCCTGGAAACGTCTCTGCACAGCTTTGTGCCTCACGAGGAATACAACTGACCATTCGAGAGTGGAGGTGACAGTTTCCAGACCAGCGCTAAAAACATCTCCCATTACTTGATGGAGCTGCTCATCTGGATAAAGGAAATGATTAAAAGTTAACTCGGATATTTCAAAGGAATTAAAAATATTTGATTCAACGTATAAAAAATATAAATAAATAACACTGAAATGAAACAAAATTAAGGGATCGTTTTTGAGAACTATATCTTCAAAAGATAACTATTTAAATAAATGTGAAAATGCCCAAAAGATGAAAAATATATAGCACTGACATTTAAAAAAAACAAGAATGTACAAGATTTGCTTTTATCAAATATCCATGAAAATTTGATAGCACCATCAATTTTTATATAATCACTTACATACATTGATGATAATTTAAGGCTGCAAAAATTCTAGTACATTTCACATTTTATAAGGAAATAACATTTTGAAGTTGAACTCATCTGACTCTATAAACGATATTTCAATACACAAAGAAAATTACCTGAGAAGAAAGTTTCTTTGTTTTGACGTTTCACTTCTGCTTGCTTCACAAAAAAAGCGTCCACAAAATCTCTGACGTTTTCTGGATCCAAAGTTTCTTTGTGTCTTCGAGCAACTTGAGCGAAATATGCGTCTGTCTCTTTCTTGTTGCTTTGAATTTTTTTGTATGCGCTTCTGACGATAGGCAGATATCTTAGAATAGGCATAAAGTTGACAGGCACGGCCACTGTCAAGTGCTTGAAGCCGTCCTCGATCAAGTACAACAGCCGTTTGAAACCTTCGTCCGATTCATCGAAGGTGACGCTCATCAGCATTGTTCCAACTACGTTGCTAACTGCACGAGCTATTACAGGACGTACGTATACTTTAGTCCCCTTTCTAGCTGATAACGATGCCAGCAGCTCAGACACTTGATTCTAAAAAAATAGATTTACTTGATCAAATACTAAACTTAAAATGGCGCTTAGATTAAATAAGAAAATAGTTTTAATAGCATTTGATTTAATCACTTTTTATCAAAAGTGTGATATTAAAATAAATTCCTTTTTTTAACATTTTAAATTTATTATATACTTCTACTAAAATATTAATACAATTATAGAAATTATAATTTTATTCAAAAATTACACGAAATGCTCAAGCATGAGAAATGTAATGTACGCTTTTGTTTTGAACGGAAAGACGCATTGACATGGAAAGAAAAAAAAAACAGTACATTCCCACGTGAGAATAAGTCATCCAATTAGATAAAAAAGGAAATAAAATAAATAAAAAGTAATTTCGGACATTATATATTAAAAAACATGTTTTTAAGAAATCACAATAACTCAAATAAAAAAAAATTGGTGTAAAGAATGCAGTGGTGATGAATCTATTCCGGAAAATTTTATCTTATGATGAGTCACCGTACAAAAAGTTAACGATGAAAAAGCATTCAAGGAAGAAATCAATTTGTTACATAAGTTTATAAAATTCTTTTCGCTGTTTTCACTCATTTTGAATTTCCTTTTAAGACTTTTTAATAAAATATACAAGATTAAATTGTTTATTTTTCAATTTCTGAAATTCAGTTTTAGTTTAAAGATAGAGTTTAAAAAATTCAGATAGAAACAAATGATCAATTAACTATGTACATAAAGTTTGGCTTGATAAGCTCATTGTTTAAACGATTCATTTAGTAATATTGGTTTGTTTTTAGAATGTCTTAGTTGAGCAACTCATTATTTATCTAAACTGTCAACAAAGCAATTGCTACACCCTGCCATACATGTTAATATACGCGTGAGAAGGTAAGGGTTCAATGAACTCCGGCATCGTCCTTGATCTAGTTCCTTCCGCCTTCACAACCTAACAGTGGGCCACCCAGTGAAACACTTTCCCCTCTTTCCCCGGAGACCCGTTTCCCTCTCCCATCACTTCGTCATCGATTGCGGAAGTCTCGCAGGCTTCCCCCACCCGGGGAAAAAATACCGGTACTTGTAAATTTTGAGGGGGGAAAAATCTTAATCTATGCATCGAAAGGTAAGTACAAACGTTCGAGAAACTAGGATGAGATTCCAACTTAACAAAAACAAATAAGCAAAAAAAGCTCTGAGCAACATTTTTTTTTTTCAGATTCTGTAGTACGATATGTAGTAGAATGTACTGTAGTAGAATCAAAGAATATTTAAAAATCGAACACTATTTTATTTATTAAAAGTAACAATCTTAAGAATTATCTGATGCCTCTTAATAAGCAGTAGTATTAAAGGATACTTAAAATTATATTTGATTTCCTTTTAAGATGTTTTTAAAGTATAAAACCATTACTCTTCGTGAAATTGGATATTTTACATGTTTCAATGTGCGAGTAAACATTAGAGTATACGTGCGTAAAGCTAACTAACATTGCTAACTAATAAATGCTATCCTATTAACGTTGTTCATTTTTTACATTGTTGGTTAGTAAATGTAATTATATATATTATCTCGACTGACTAACCTGTATGTTCAGCTCTAAAGATGTGCGATTGGGTCCCATATTTCTAGCACCAAATTCTCTCAAAACACTATGCAGAAAAGCTCTCTGCTCGAGCCAGAGCTTGCCGCCAGAATTAATGATTCCTGAAAAAAATATTTCATTTATTAGACATTAGAAAAATTTTATTATATTAGAAACTGTTCAAAATCATTTTCAAAAACAACATTCAGTACTGAATTAGATAATTTATGTGTAGAAAATTTCATCTGCTCTAAAAAATATGTATGCAAAATTTAATAAAAAATAATGTGATATTTGGAAGATTCAAGAATTTCTTAAAACTACAATTAAATTTAAATAAAACTCTTAGTGAAGAAATTATTCAATTTATCTATAAGAGTCAAATTTTAAAGAAAGGCAAGTTTTTTAATTAAATGTACAGTATAACTAAAATTCAGAGAGTTTTGCTAATTTATGAAATTAATTAATCGAACTTACCATAGCCATCCATTAGCCTCGTTAGGCTAGTGTCGGGCCGACCAGAAAAGATGGACTGCCTGAAAGCTTCTCGAACAAGTGTTGGATCACTGACAACAACGACTCTTTTTGAACCCAAAAAGATTTGATAAATGGAACCGAACTTTTTCCCCAATTTGGTCAGCTTCAAATGAGAGCTGCGTTTCAGAAACAGCAGGTAACCGAAGATTGGTAGACCCCATGGACCTGGCGGCTCTTGCAGCAAATTTCTATTGATGTAGCGTTTCACGATGTATCTGGTAAATGAGAAGACAGAAACGAAGACTGCTACCATGGGAAGCAAGACCCATGTCGAGCTATTGACGTACTGCGAGAAGTTGGTCGCGAACATTGCTGTGATGCGAGGCATTTGACAATTCTCTGTGGTACACATGGGATTTTTATAGGGAGGTACTAACGTTTCAAAGCTGGCCGGCTGCCCTACTATTGGACACGGGGGTCGAGGTACCGCCTCCCTCCCTCTTCGCTATGCACACCGGGCCAAGTTCCGCTAAAGTTCGGATGACCTCATAAACGCAGAAGCAAGTTTTTCTCATCTGCACGCCCACAGACCTTTTTATTTATTTATTATCATCATTTTAACTTTTTATTGTTTTTAAAAATGTTTTTTTAAAGATTTTTTTTCCTTGTTTCTATATTGCTATGCCTCGTTCTGCATCATTTTAATGTGTTTTCTATAATTTGCTTGCGCAAGGGAATAAATCTGTTTATATAAAATAAATGATAATTTATGCTAATTGATGCTATGTAAGCAAAAAATGTAATACAATTAAAATTTCAGCAAATATTGTAAGTTATTTTTATAGCATGCCATATATGTAAATGGTGATTATTTGTTATGCGATATACAAAATCAAATATTTACACTTATTATTTATTGAATTAATAATTTAAAATTAAGGCACTTTTAAATATGATTTCAAAATTAAAAAAATATTTTTTAAATAAAGAAATTATTAAATTTAAGAACTGAATTTTACAATTTGTTATTCACATCAAATATATTTAATGGAATAATATAATTTTTTTAATCAAATGCAGACATTTTAAAGAATTATACTATGATATAATATATATGATGCTGATATTATAGCATTTAATAAAATAACTTTTTCATGAATAGGTCTCAAATTATAAATACCGCAAATTATTCAATTTTCTGTGGTGCAAGTGAAACCTCCACTTGTTGACTTGCTGTACATCGATTTCACTGCTCTGTTATTTTAGATGCAGAGAAGTTTCAACAAGGTTAAAATTACCTGTTAATAGGAAAACAAATAATACGGACAAGTAAACAAACTCACATAACAAGTAGTTGCATCTCAGCTATATCAGTGGTGATGCTGAATCTTTGCAGAAAACATCTTCTTTGTAACAGATATTTACAGTAAAATATCATTTTAATGAAAAGTTTTTTTATATTTTTGACTATTATAAGCAAAGAAGAAATTTATGTATTTTGGATTAAATTTGAGTATTTTGGCGATAAGATATTTTCTTTTTTTAATACTAAAGATTAGTAAAAGCGAGTCAACTTTAAAAAAAGTATCGTGGCTTTTCATTTATTTATTAGTTTCAGAGAACTAAATCTAAAAATTTTGACTCGACTCTATTAATAATTTTTCCAAAAGCCTTCTCATTTTTTTATTCTTAGTTCTTGAAGAAATCGGGGGAAAAAACAAGCAAACAAAAAACAACAATATTATTATACGTAACAAAAATATAAAAAAAACCCACATCCTGCCTAAATATTGTTTTCACTATCATTAAAACGAAATGACGGTGTTTATATCACTAATCATAATGACAGAATTAAAATTTCGATTTAATTTCGAAACATCCTCTAAAACATGAAATTAACACTTTTATTGCATCTTAATGCTGCTAAATAATTTTTCTGTACTTAAATTTATAACGCTGTATATCTTTTAATAACATGAATATAAAAATCAATCTTTTTAATATTATACATGGAGAAGAATCTTGAAACAGAGTGGAGCATAAGCACACTGATTTCTTCAAATTATAAAATAATAGAGAAAAAACATCGATTATATGTAAAAATTAACCTTACTGTTGGCGCTAAAATGCAATTAGTTAATATATATAACATGTTTTTGAAGCCTTTTATTTACTGAAAAATGAAACTGGCTCATTCTAATGAGTATTAGCGTGTAAAATCTGCTTACTTTGATGTATATTTTGAAATCCCTTTCTCAGTTATATATATGTAATTAAAAATAAATTCAAAATAATTTTTTATTTTTTCTTAACTAAGTGAAAAAAATTAGTACTATAATTTTGATCGTGACATACATTTAAAGTTGGCTAAATTAAGAAGGCAAATTTTCTTACATAATGAACAAAATAATTTTTAAAAAGCAAACATTTCTTTTTTTTACAGCAAATTTTCACAATGCAGCAGTATTTTTCTCTTGGTATACATACACAACAAAGTGTACACGTACAGATCTACTCAAAAAGTATGTGTTTTTTTTTTCTGAAATTCTCAATGATCAGTCGCACCTTAGCCGTTGAATGTTTCCTTCCGTAGAGATGCACTAGAGCAGCGGTTACGGCGGAAGGTAGAGTTCAATGACCTGAGATGGCCAACTGCCGTTAGCCTACTTCGGCCCAGTCACAAATTAAAGAGCTCCACACCAGTCTTTCATTTTTCTCTTGTTGGTCTCTATTTTTTTTTCTCTCTCTCCCTATCGTTGACTAATCAGCGTTTGTCATTTTGTAGTGGGCTGGTCTCTAACAGATACGATACACGAACAACTAATTTCTCACATACGATGGCATTCCGGTACTTTCAGCATACTGGCTTCCTGTCATCTAATCTTTTTTCCAACCAACTTCTGTTATTTACTAGTATTACTGAAGACAATCTCCCTCTACTCCCTAGTATTCTGTATTTTTTTTATTTTTGAGTGAAAAGGAAATATTTGTCTACAAAAGCGATTTCAGATATTATCAACAGGTTAAAAGTAACATGTTGAAATGTTTTGTGACTCAAGAGAACATAGCTTCTGTTAAGACCATCTCTCACCCTTGCTGACTAAAGCAATTTTTAAAAAGAATTGAAAAATCAAATAGAAATAAATCGTTTTACTTCTTAGCTTAAGACGAATATGAATAGAACTCATTAATCTGCAGAAAAATGTTAATGAAATATATGCCTTATTTATTTTATGAATTTGTTTTTATGAAAGTGAATTATTTGTCTCTATTCGATCATATATCATTATATATTTCATTATAAGAAATAATAAATGTTATGGCGAATTATTTCGAAAAGGTAATTTTTCAGCATGTCGTCTCTGCACCAAAAATGTTTGAAACATTGTAAAGAAAATTTGGTGAAATCCACAAGTACTAATTTGTTAAGGATAATTTGAATTGTAATATTTTTATTTAATGCTTTGATTTTATTATATAGTACCGTTTTTTTTTTCTTTGAAAACTGATGTATAATACATTTATTCAATATAGTTTAGTTTGGTTTAGTTAACGCCCCGTTTTAAAGCAACACGAGGGCTATTTTGGGACTGTTATTCAATATAATAGCTGCAAAGAAAGCCTTTAACACGACTGGAAAGTATGAATATTTATTGAAGCACAGAAAAATATTCATTGAAAGGAACCACAAAATAGAGCTTCAGCATAAACAAACAGAGAATAATATTAGCGTAAATTAGTTTTTTACAAAATTTCAGAAAATCAAAAATATTATTTTTTTTGATTTAGCTTCATTTGTACACATTAGTAGAAATTGCATAAATTTACAAGTAAATAATTCGAAAAAAATTATGCTGAATTTCATTTACCAATATCGCTTTTTTAGTATGTATAAAGAAAACTTAAGTAAATAAAAGTTTAGTATTTCAAGAGGATAACTTTTCATGATAACATCGAATTTCTTCATTATGATTAAATTTTCTCAAAAATTGTTTTAACTAATTAATGTTATAATTTTTTTCGTTTTTCTAAATTACCTTAAAAATGAAAAAATAATATTTAAGTGCATTTTAATAAAAAAAAAATTAACTGAACATGTCACGAAAATACTATGAAATTCTGTTGTTTAATACTGCAATTTCAATTCTTACTTTCTTTTTTTTTTTTTCATTTTTTTTTTCCGAATGACTAAATAATTTCTCAATATTAGCTTTCTTTTCTCTGTTGTAATAATTCACTAATATACGAAATAAGTTTAAGGAAAGACATAGTAAATAAAATATAAATTATAGTTTTAGGAAAGACATAGTAAATACAAGAAAATCGAAACTTTACTAATTACAACTAAAATCCTTTTCTAACAAAGACATAAAAACTGTAAAATGTGAAAAAGAAATAAATTTATTTGTCGATGCAATTTCTACTATGCAGCAAGTTTACAATAATAATTTTTTAAAGACTGGATCTTTAAAAATTCTTAAGAGTTTTTCACATTTTTCTATTTGTTCAAGAAACAATTTTGTTCCAATTGTCATAATATCAGAAAATTATGATTAAAAAATTAAATTATATTAAATATTATTCAAATTAATCATGAATTTCGCAGCTTTTTTTTATATTACATAATGATATTTTTTACATATCAAAAGGGATGAATATACTCTAAAAGATTTTAATTTAGCTTTTCTTTCAGCTTTTGCTTTTGGGCAGTCCAAAATTTATATGGTTAATATATATCTGCCTTAATAGTAAGAAAAACTTAAAATTAAGTTATCGGTAAAAATTAATCGTTCAAGTTACTTTTGTATGAAAAGTAAAAAATTTCAAAAAGAAATATGCTCGAACTATTATATATTTAAACCTTTTTTGTATCCTCTTTTTTTTTTCATTTCACTATCTAAAGTTCATTGCAAAAACAAAATGTTATATATTAAGCACACACATAAATGGGTCCGAAAATGTAACCGCATATATTCTAGTTTGTAGCAGAATAAGGTAGTCATATTACTGACCTCCGACCCACCACGAAAGTACACACAGGTTACTAACTGACAAGATCGCCATTACAGCAACATTGGCAGGAACTGTGGTTGAGTCCTAATGGCCATCACCGGCTACAGTATAACCCTCCCCGTGTGGAATATATCACGTCATGGATGGGAAGGTCAGATTCCTACCTTTATTGTACTCCTCTGGTTAGCGAGATCTAACCACCATACCGGAAGCATCTCATCCTCAATTACGAAGTGCCCTACTGGGAGTTATAAAATACTGAAATACTTCCATTTTACAGATTTGAAGAAGAAGGTAGTACTGACTAATAGGCACACACACTTTTCCCACAAAGACAATTTTTTTTTAGATATTTTGAGTTTGGCCAAGCTTTTTAAAACAAAATAAGCAATTACTGTTATACATAATTTCATTTTAAAAGAGTTTAAAATTTGAAAGATGAATATATTCATAACTATATAAAATTAAGGAAGAGCAATTTTGTTTTAATTCAGCATTTTGTCTCAGGTTGCCTTTTAGGATTTTTTCAAAGCACATTTGAATATTTTATCAGCAATAGTTTCTTTTTTTCAAATAAAAAATCTAAACTAAATAATACTCTTCTTGTTTTCCCAAGCAAAAAAGGTGATTTTTTGTTCTTAAATTAGTCTAATTATTAATTATTAGTGTAAAATTTTCGACGTTTTTTAACTGGCTATTCTATTTTGAGAAATTCAAAACACATTTTAAAAGGTAGGCTATTCTCTCTCAATCGTAAAAAGTATTAAAAAGCTGTCATTTTTTCTTAAAAATGTTTGCTGTTCTGAATTTGAAACATTGAAAATCTCAGAATAGATGCCTCATATCAATGAAAAACTGCAAATACCTCCTTTTGTTCTTAGTTTTCAGATAATAAAATTATTTCTATTAAGTACCACGGTGAATTTTCAAGAAGTCTATTTTTACCATAGAATAAAATAATATTTATCTTACTTTACAGAATAAGAATATAATATTTATTGATAACAAAATACAAATAATTTAAATACTTTTTGTAATGTTTTTTATAATACCTATATATTTTTTTTTACTATAACGATGAATGTAAAAATAAGCTATCTAATCGAGGGGGGGGGACTCAATAATTGCAGGAATAAAATTAGACAATATATTTTGAGCAATGGTTCAAAACTAAAATATCTCTTTTGCAAAATGTTTTTTTTATAAAATTTTAATATTAGAGAATTGAGTGTTTCTGCTATTTATGAAATATGAATATGTAGTCATAAATATATGTGTATTTCACCGATATGCATTCCACAAAAAGTCAGTTAAATTGGGCAAATTTAAAATTAAAAAAATATTTTTAACTAATTCTAAAAAAAGGCTTATTAAATCGAGTATATTTTTATGCATCTTTAATTTCAGTAAAATTGTTTGTTTAGTGTTATAAAATGAAATTGTACCACGTAGCCAGACAACGAAAATTTCATTTTTCTACCATATTTCACAGTAAAATTTTCAAAAAGCAATAAGGCTTTAAAGAAGAAGAAGAAAATAGTTTTCACTATAAACTTTTATATGTATATCTTTTTTTCCATATGAAGCCGAAAGATGATGATATATGATAGTGATGTGAATATTTTGGTAATTGAAAATACTACATATTCATAATTTTATTTGTGAGTTTTATCTTTTATTCTTTTTAATTTCAAAATCTTCTCCTTCGTTACGCGTCTGATTTAGTCATATGTAACAGTTATGAAAATTCTTTTCTTCTCTTTGTAAACATGATCTAATATAACTTCTTACAAATAACCTCTCAAAGCCAGTATTTTATCCGAGAATTGTTGTGTAAATTCAAAGGGGGGAAAAGGAAAAGAAACTGTAGAATTTTATCTATTTCTAGAGAGAGAATTAAGAAACTTTTATTGTCTCGGAGGAAATTGTTGATCGCTACTCACTCTTCTGAGCGGTGATACTGCCGAGCTATTGAGAAAGCGAATGTTCAGTTCTTGGAATGGCGTCTAGAGTATTTGTTGATCAGTCTAGTTGGAAGCAACGGGTTTTATTTCGAAAAATGTCATCCGAGTTCACTCATCGGGCATTCAGAGGCACAATTCTTTCAGCCTATGGCTATTATCCACTTTCACCTCTTTTGACAAACAAGAGTTGCTTCGAAATCTCGGTTAAGCGAACGCCTGCAAAAAACCTCCTCCGGACACGCATTAACTATTTCGGGCCGAAGGAGAACTGAGAGTCCAGCCCTGCCTGTTTCTCTGGAGAAATGGAAGTAGTTTTCTGAGCAATATCGCAATGAAAAGACTTCAATGAATTTTTTAAACAGTCAATTACTTTTATATACATTAAGTGTTTCAATCTTTGAAATAGTTTATATTGTGAAATGAACGGAGAATATTAATCTGCAGTCATGCTATGAGTCTTTTTACGTAGGAAAATAAATTTCTTTTTCTTAAAATAAAAAATAAGCCGAAAAATGAAAATAAAACATTCAAAAAGAGCGGTCAGAATGTAATCAAATTGATTTCATCTTCTTCAATGAAAAGAGAAGAATAAAAATAATTAAAAAAAAAGTGGAAAGTGTAGATATGACTATTTTCCTTAAAAAATTCGCTTTCCAAAAAAGTTCTGCAATACAAATGTATGATAAAATTTTTGATAGAATAATTATCCGATCAAAACTTATAGTAAAAATGAAAAGGCACAATAAAAAGGATAAAATGGTATATTTTTAAACTGTTTCACTTTTTGTTAAATTTTCTGTAAGAATAAAAATTAATAAACTATGATCTGAAATATATTGATTCGTTTGAATTTTCATATTATGATATTTTTACAAAAAATGTATACATATTATATCTTAAACTACACAACACTTTTTTTATAAGTTTTCAAAAATAAGTATTTCCTTCTTATCAATAAAAGAGAAATATATCACGAATTCAATATTTTTACTCTTATTTAATTTAGTTTATTTACTCCCAAGTTTACAGTTTATAACAAATCACGATGCTGACTTTTTTAAGGTGCAATATTTTACTGTAATTTTGTATACATTAGAATGGATGAACTAATTTATGTTTCATATTAATTGAAAATCAAATTTTTAACCTCCATAAACGGGATATTAAGAAGAAGAAAGAGATTTTGCCAGAAAGATAAAATATACCTTAGTTATAAGTATATATGAGACAGAAAAAAAGCAAGTATTTTATGCACAAGCAAATACACAATAATTTTGGGTTAAGAACATTGCATTTAAATGGCAAACATTTGAAATGCAAAATGTTAAGAACACTTAAAGATCTTTTTTTTATTTTATTTATTTTTGCAAGGTTGTTTATTTGAATTAGTAACAACATACCTGAATCATAAAACCAGAAAAAAAATTGAGTTATGATTGAAAAATTCGCTTTTTCACACATATTAGTTTATTAAATCCTATCAATATCTTGATAATTGTTTTTACTTCTGAGATCATAAATGCTTTTTCCCTTTTGGTGAAAGTTTCAATTCTAATCTTTTTTTTTAAATATCAGAAACAACACAATCTGTATAATTAAATCCTGAACAGCATTATATCCGATTTTTAACCGAACTCTGAAGTCTATATTATAGAAATAATAGACCAAATTTTGTATCCTTTTGCACTAAAATGTTTAAAAACATTCAAGACAGGAAATTAAAACCAAGATATCAGCTGCATCTTTTTAGCATAAAGGAAAAGGAAATTTCCCTAAAACTTTCCGTAAAAAAAATAATAATGGCATTCATTCTTTTATAGAAAATTAACGTTTATAAGTGTTTAATAATTTTTTATATGTCTGCAGTTAATAACTCTTTTAAGCATCCAAAAACATAAAAACGGATATATTTAATAAAAAAACAGCGTAATAAAGACAGTATAAAGAATGATACCATTTCTGTACCACTATTTGTTTCACGAAGATAGTTTAAGTTCTATTTTTTAAGATTTTTCAAGGGAACTTGAAAATATTTGCCAAGCCAATAAATTTCAGAAACATTTGGAACCCTGAAGACTGTCGCAGATTTCTCAGATGGCTTTCATAGGAAAAAGAATTTGTAAATTTCCTTTTTAAATATCTCTGAAGAAGTTATATTTCAAAGTACAAAATTATTAATATTGAACCTTCTTACAACACCGCTGCCATTGCAGTACTTAATTTCTTAATTAACCATTTATATTAATAGATTTGTAATATGATCCATTCATTATTTTCATTTTACTCTGTTGTACTCACTAAATTCTAAATTCTATCCTTCATGTTTAAACATAATTAAAATAACTATCGGTATGCAATGAGAAAAATAGATCTGACCCATTTCAGTAAAAAGAGACTATGCATTTTTTAATTTGTAGGTTTGATATCAAATTGGTTAAAAAATATTTTGAAATGCTTCATTGTTCAAAATGAAATTTTTATCAGAAGCAATTGTGAATCTATGTGTGTATGAGTGTGATGGAAAAAAAAACACTTTGAAAATGTTAATTTAGTATCTGTTTGTCCTATTATAATCAAAACTAGCTATTTATTCAGTATAAGCATTTATCTTACCGAGAAAGAAAACGATTTTGTTTACTGTTAAACGCTTGTTTACTTACTATCCTCTTTAAAAGCAAGTTCATTTATTGTCTCTCTAGAATAATCTAAATATTTAATTTCTCTACCTGGTCATATATTCAAATTATTTTCACGTAGTGTTATCCATTGTGAAGGTTAATAGAACACACAATTATTTCATCATTCGTCCTCATTAACTCCAAAAAAATTAAAACGCTCTCTCGTTTTAGGAGATAAAAACATGTCGCCACATACTACAAATTCCATACAACAGAGTCCAAACGGTCTCTTCAGGTACATCAGAATGAAAGGTCAATATCCCGGGATAAACATTTTTCTAGTACACATATTGTTCTCCCTGAACAGTTCATTTATAAACAGATGAGAAACAAGGCGACGTCGAGACGGTCCGAAGAGGTCAGAAACCTCAAAGCGAAATATTTCCTAAACGAAAGGAAGGGGGTTTGTTGTTTGTTGTACTACAACTGCCACCTGTCGGCAAGGTCGCGTCTTCAGCCTTTCCCTTTCTTGGTTCACCGACCCCCAAGTAAACAAAGTGGACTCTTTTCACGTGACGTCGCTCCAAAAGCCCACACGTGACGAGGCACGTGACCCGAGGACCTATTTTACCACTTCCCCAATTTTGATATGGAGGCAACGACCCCGCTTACTATGCAAGAAATCTCGTCTTTTTTCTTTTCTTTTTTTTTTTCCCCCGACCTTTTATCCTTACTCATCGAGATGTAAATTTAGATGCGCGCCTCCAGGCACACGAATCGTAAACAACCAGTAACACTTCCATTTTCACTGAACAATCCCGAAAAGCTGATTCGTCAAGACGAAGGAATGGGTACTTTCTAGAAAAGGAGGCGTTGCGCATATTTTACTTAAAAGACATTGAGAAATTCCATCGATCCCTTCTTTTAATATGTCTTCAGTGAAAGGGAGATATACTTCATTTTAACTTAACAGTTTATATATTCTGTCCTACATTTCTTCCTTTCTTTAATTACGATTATAAAATATATATAAAACTGTTTTCATGTCAAAATATATGTGTAAGGGTTCGATTTTGAATTTATACTCCTCATTATAGATATATATCATTTCAAGATCGATTTTGTATTGGATTTTTGGCCAATGCTCATGTTATATTTACACTGTAATAGTAGTAAAAAAAGGTTTTAGAAATATTAATTTTTTTTTAAACAAAGAAAAGTATTTATTTTCTATTAGACATTTTTTTTAGTTCTCCTTTATTTCCATAAGGATGTTCAACTTATGTTCCCTATAATATTCATCAAAATTCCTTATTTAAGAAGTTTTTCTTGCTTCTTTTTTATTTTCTCCTAGATAATCTGTTAAATCATCTGTATTAAGATTCATCGAGTTATATACATCACTGAAATGAAGTTCGGTTAGCATATCTTCTTCAGAAAAGTGAAACTGTGAAGTGTTTATTTCTTTACCAGTTAATAATTTTAACATTTTAAAATTGTAAAAAAATAAAGAAGAATTCTCGAAATAAACGATATTTTTCATGCATATGCATTTCATTTTTTTTTTTGTTTCATACTTTTCTTGCAAAGAAAACAAAATTTTACGTAACGAAGAGCTTTACGAAACGTAAGACATTCACCAATAGATCAATGACTTATTTTTACTCCTATTTCTTTTCTTTATTTCTGGTACAAAATCAGAATGTAGTGTCGGAATTCTGTCCTAGCTCACTAAGAACATCCTCATTGAAGGCATAAGCTTAAAAGCATCATAAGATGTGAAATTCTGAATAAATAGAGTTTTTGAAAATAAATGAAATCGCACAGAAAATTAAAAACAATATTTCATTCATATTTCAATAAAATATTAAAATGCTTTTGGAAAACTGAAAGCAAACTATGTAAAATCGATTATAAATTACAAAATAAGGCGGGTAAGATCATGTCCAGTATTTTTATAATTTCCCATAACATCGTAAAACAAAGAAGTTAATTCGTGAGCTTGGGAACAATAATGCTTTCAAGCAGAGCATTGTTGGTAAAACAAAATATGAAACACAAAATTCCTTCTTTAAATAGAAAAAATATTTAAACTATAACTTCTCATGGAAATAGTCAAAAAGATAAAGCAATTGCGTAAGTCCAAAAAAAGGTTTTTATGAATGAAGAAGCAACAACAACAACAAATTCCACAGCAAACGGAAGTACTGCCGAAGTTCCATTCAATAATATCGAGAAATTCCTTTACATTGAGAGCTCCGGTTCCTACAACCTCCGCGGCGACCCCTTTTGCTACCCCTTGGATTCTGAGGGCAATGACCGAGTGCCAGAAAGCGCGGGGGGAAAAAAGTATATCTTTACTAAAAACCATGATATAATGCTTTATATTATGCGAATCACGTGCGCTATAAAACCAATTGCGTATATTTTTACGTACAGATACTTCCGGTTACTCTTTGTCCTGAAAGATACATTTTACTTTATTACACTGTGGAAGACTGTAGATGAAAACAATATTTCTTTCTCTTTTTTTTCCTTATGTTCATTTTCCTTGTTTTGTTTTAGTTACATCGATACAGATTTTTCTTCATTAAGTTTTGAAACACCATTTAAAAACTGCATAAGGTACATTCTGCCATCTATTTTAAATAATTTTTTATTAGTAAATATGAACAAATTTTTTTCCCTCTCCATTATAGTAGAGGGCTCAGTTCTCCGCCCGCCTACTTCAGTTACGAGTTTTATAAAATCTTTCCTGATGATTGATTAAAATTTAATTTTAAAAAATGAATGCATTTTATTGATGACCCTCAAGCAAATTAGGTCATAGAGGACACCAGTATAATTACCAATCTTCTTCAATCTATGGTTCAAGAGACATATAATTTAACAAAACATGTCTCTTGAACCATTAAACTACAGTAAATAAGATAAATAACCTTCCATTTCTCGATTTATGTTTCCTAACAACAATTATACCTTTTTATACAGGGCAGTCTTCCTTAAAAAAATTTATTTTAGCTTAGACTTAAAAAAATATAGCTTTCTTGTTCTTTTATTTTCATCTTCCCCTTTTTCTGACCCGTCATTCCCCTTTTTTCTCTTCCTTTTCTTTCTTTTTAAAAAAATAAATCGATTGAAACCATACGTATCTCTAACATTGAATAAAACATAAGAATTTCAAAATTTCCATCTACAAATGGCTACTAAATAAAGTTAAAATCTTTAATTAGTACTTTTTTCACCTGACATATTTCTAAAAAAGTGATGTTCTTATTCATTTCCTCAATATGATAATTATTTCCAATAACCTTACGAAGTTAAAATAAAGAATTTTTACAACAGTATTTAGTGTTATACAAAAGTAGTTCAAGTGAAATGCAAATTTTTTTTAAAGATTGAGTAATTTCTCTACTTTTTTTCTGAGATATACTACAGCAAACAAAAAGGGCTTTAAAAAAGGGTCAACACTCTTGAGACCCCTTCCCCCCCCCACCAAAAAAACACTTTACGAAAATTATTTTGAAAAATTACGAAAGCACGAGAAAACAATACCGAGAAATGCCTGCGTTCTATTTTTTTCTTCTTCTTCTTATAGTGATTAGTAAAGCCTAAAAAGGTTTAAGGTAATTGCTATTAATTCTGATTCCGTTATTTTAATATTGTATACAAATTCTCGAATACACTATATCACTTCTTATGCATTTAAATGAATTTTCATCTTTTGAAGTAATTATGTGTAATTTTTCTACTACTTCTAAAATTTCCTGTTGCATATTTGGAAAATTCAAACATTTGCTTAAATTTTACCTTCATCCGATTTTTTCCCGATCACAATTACTTCTGTTTGCATTTGATATTACTAATTTTACGCTTATAGAGAAAATAAGGAAGACAATAATGACTTCCGAACATTAAAAATTCAGAAATTCATTAAAATTCAGAATTTAAAAATTCTTCAAATTCAGACTTAGTTCAAGGTTAGAAGAAATTTTTTACCCCAACTCTATTTGATTTTTGTAATTGATGCTGCTCGTAATAAAGTGCACTGAATTTTTGTTTCCCAACTCATTTCTCGAACTTTTAGATGGTATTTAGACGTTTTGACTTACTTAAAAAACTTGTGATTTATTGATTTTTCCTTACAATTTTCAGTTTCAATAGGATGAAAGTTTGTTATTTAAATATAAAGAAATTGTTTTGCAGCTAAATTTGATTTTAGAAAAGATTTAGTGATTTTTCTTTTATTATTATCGTTTAATTAGCATACATATTTCCCTAATTACTCAATTCTAGGGGCCATAGCCACTGGTACAATAATAGCTTGGATTGGATATGCTTTTTCTAATTTTTGAGAAGGTAGACAGCAATCACCGACTTAAAACACGTACATTTTGTTTTAAAATCGAACTGTGCAATGGTTTTTGCTCCAAAAGTTTCTAAGAATTATCAGAATCTAGCGTACAAATGCAAAAATTAATCCTAGATTAATTACAGTTTTCATCTAATTATTTTATTTATTGCTTTAATATAACAAAGTTGTTGATTTTTTTCCTGCCATATAAGGAATTTTGTGACTGCAAATATCAATTTCTGACAAAGATGTATTTTCAGAGAAGTGGAATTTTAAGTATGTATTCTTTTATAGGAGTACCTCGTAGGTAATTATGCATTTATAAACGCATAATTATCTTACGGCCTGATGATAATTTATACCAAATTACTAATCTGATGATAATTTATACCACAATTTGAAACTAGTTTTTTATGCATTTCCTTTCCAAATTTATATACATTGGAAATTTACATTATATATATTTTTACAGTAACTTAAAATGTTCTAAATATTTTTTTTATCAAAAGAGAAAAAAAAATGAAGTAATATTGTAATTTTTTGCATACTTATGATGCAATTAAGCAGTAAAATGAGAAACATTTCTATTTATGGCAAGATACTCATTGCTTTGAATTTCTATCTAAAGTAAGCTACATTTAGAGAAATGAAATCTCTAAAAAAATTATTTTTTCTTATTCTCCTTAATTTCTCTTAGCTCTAGATATGCAGAAACAGACAAACAAAAAACTTTCTCATAAGTCTCTTATTGTTGATAATGACGTAATGCAAGATAATTTAGATACAATTTGCTTATTCATGATTGCGTACATGAAACAAATCCTCTGTTTTGAAAATAAATCCGTTTAATATGCTAACTTAACTAATCTAAAATAACTAATAATAAACTAACTAATGATAAATCTAACTTAATTAATAATAAATGTAAATGCGCTAATGCTATGTGACCAGATCATTGGCATATAACGCTTCCCAATCATAGCACATAAAGATTTTGGAGGGTGAAAAATATGGCTTCATTTCTTCTCGTGTACAGCCGACCCCCACACTACCACTGAATGTAACAGTATCGACAGGATTTGACTGCTATCTTTAGCCAAGTCCGTCCATAACACTGACCGATTCACCGAACTGACATCCTCTTTGAGGATTTTGACCTCTATCCACAAAGTGTTGAAACACTAACCTCCCTCCTCATCTTTCCGTACATCTGTCTTTCTGTTAAACAAGGAACAGACCATCACTTAAATAAAATCTCCTCGAAATTCTCAATATTTATCCAAATTCTACTTTCACAACAAAGGAAATCGAAACATTTTCAAACAGTTGGTAAAAAACTGAAAATTTTTAACATCATATCCCTCAGAATTTTCAGATTATCCGGTACTATCATACTGTACTGAAGTTGTCATTGTCTATTTTTTGATTCTTTCAAATTCCGAGATTTCTATCCATAATAATGGTACAAATATTGATTTGCACAAAAATGGTACAGCGCTGATTAATCTACAGATGCAATTGCACTCTTACAAATCTTTGGAAATATGCAGGGTTTGTCCATGTCCTTATATAATTTGGATTATCAGTGGAGGCTCTCTTCTAATATTTACGGGAAAAGAAGGGTTGTGCCGATTTTCAATTTATCGAAAAAAAATTGATTTCTTTATCGGGTTTTGAAAAATATTGTTTTATCAGTATCATGATGATATGATCATGATACTGAAATAAATACAAAGAATTTCGTGATCATAAATCACAATTTATGATGAATCTCGATACAATAAATCGAAATTCACAATTATTTTACGCTTTTGATTTTGTTTTGCTTTCCGATTATTATTTTCTTTTCTTCATGTTTTTTTTAACTTCATACTTAATTTTTGTTAATCTTTTTATAAGACTGCCATATTCTAATGTATAAAAATATTTGTTTTAATCATGTAATTTTGGAATAATCTTTTTTCTGTTTCCTAACTGAGAGATGCCATCAACAAATTTATTTTTAAACTGCAAAAAAAAAAAAGGAAGAAAAGAAAAGAAACTTACGCCTTTTATTTTATTTGTATTTACAATTCAAGTAAAGTTTTGTGCTTTATTCACTCTAAACACGTGGAATATCTTCCAAAAATAAGGATAAAGCAGTTTTGTAATATTTTTTATATCTTTATGAATGAATTAAATTAAAATATCATAAAAATAATTGAACTCCAAATGTGTCTGTTAGAAATAGATGCGAAAAATTATTTAATTAAGCAAACTTTTGTTCATTTAATTTACTTTTTATCCATTCCTGCCCAATTAAACCATTAAATAAAATATTAATTATTATTTTATTAAAAATACATTAATTTAAATTTGAAGTTCAGAGCAAGTTCATATATATATATATATATATATATATATATATATATATATATATATACTTATAATATTAATTATCTTTATTTTAAACATAAATCTTTTGAAATTTTTAATCTAATGATTTTTTAACGTCTAATTATAATTTACGATAAGAATTTTTAAAATATTTTACTATCAAAACTGGCTTTTTTTCCCTTTGTACTGTTGTTCTAAGCAGTCGGGAGTACGAAGGTTGTAACTTATATTCTAATTAAATATACTTGAAATTAAAATGCAACTTCTTTTGGGTAAAAATGTGTTATATCTTATGGAAAGATAATACACTATTAACAGCCAAATAACCAAGATATATAGAGCGATACTTCCATAAGGAAAAAAAAACTTGCTCAAAATTAGTATAGCCGAAATATGTAAAGAGATGGTACCCTAAGGGGAAAAAAAAGCTTGCTCAAAATTAGTATAGCAAATAGCTTTCAAATTCTACCCTCCAGATTTAAACAAATATCAACAGCGCGAAATTGAAATTTTCAATTGCGCATTAAAGTTACAAATTTAGGATAAATATGAAGCTATATGTGATTTCAAATAATCTGGAGTAAAAAATCTGCCTTTGCAGTCGTTTAGATCTCTCTACAATAATGCATTTAAGAGATATTAGCATCAGCTTTTTTTAAAGCAGGACAAAATTACAAAGTGAAATAATGAAAATGAATAAAAATTATAATGTTTAAATAGTTATAAAATAAATATTGATACATCGAAAAATATTCACATGTGTTGGACGATATACTGCGATGATGGAGTTCGACCATCAAGCAAGGTCGGGGGCAATCTCTTTGCCCTTTTTTTAAAAAAATTTTAATCGAATTTAAAAATAAAAGTTCAGCTAAAAATTTTTTCTGCTTTAACTTCCAAAAATATTACTGAACAACAATGATTTTTTCATCATCCTAAATTACAAAAAAAAAAAAAAAAAATCAATTATGCCAATATCTTTGACTTATAAATATTTTTTGCACTGAATCCATTAAAAAAATATTCTCAGCGCATTTCCCACCAATCCATATTTTAAAAGGAAATGTTTGTGTGTCGGCTTTGTTCAGACAAATCTATCTCATTAAGAACCATAAAATTTAGCCCACAGGCAATCGTAATGGCAACCCAATGATCAAATTCCTTTTAATGGATAGCTCATTATGAAATAGTTTCTTCTCTTTAGTAGAATAAAAAAATCTACCATGAAATGAAACGAAGTGAAGCTCACGGCTACCCATTTCCGGAATTCTTGTCCTAGCTTAATTCAAAAATCAGTACATATTGGATGTTATGTCTCATCATGAAATATGCATTTTGAAATCTTTAACAAATATTTACGATATAAAATTTCTGATGAAATACCTGCTGTAGTGATCTGATAGTCGAAAGTACCCACTGCGTTTGATAAACCTTAAACATCTTGACGTATACAGGCTATTGAATAGTGAATTATTTGTCTACTTAGAAGCATGCAGAAAAATGCATGAAGTAAAAAAATATAAGTTATCGTCTTCTTCGTTTATGTTTTTCAACATGAATAAAGAAACGCGAAATAATTAAAAATTATAAGCAAAATAATTAAATTTTACAAAATTTAACATTTGCATGGAAGATTTGTTTAATTATTGTTTTAATTGACTTTCTTTTAAAACTATGATAGCTTAATACTTCAGTTTCACCTTTATTTGTTGGCTCTGTGATCGTAATAAAATTTTCTTGATTGAAAGGAGGCAGCAGAGGTTATATTTCATCCATAGAAAGGTCGCGAAAAGTTAAGGAAAGTTATAAAAATAATGAGAACACGTGTGAATAAAACTGACATTTAAGAATGTTCTTTGTAAGAATTAAAATATAATCCTAGATATCAGTTTTTTCATATAAAAATATATATAGTGATAGCATCAAGTAGCTGTATACTTCTTGGAGTTTTACCAAAAACCTAAAACATCAAATCTCACAGGCATTCAAAGAGGCCAAACATAAAAATCCGATTAACTTGGAGTAACTGTGACCGAAACATTCCTGCTTGTAGTGTTTCTAGAGCTATGGTGTCTAAAACCATGGCACATATAGAGTTCGGCAAGACAAACTCATCAAAACAAAATAGTGCTGGATGGAGAACCTATGTGAAACATGCCGACGAGTAAATTATAATATCTTCAGATATTATAAATTATAATATCTGAAAAAAATATAATTACTGTAGAGCTCAATCAGTGTCGAGATTTTCTAGTGTATAAAATTCTTAGCACATTTCTTGTGTGCCAATTAATTTAATGCTGCTGTATAATTAAGAAAAACTTTAAAAAAAACACATAAGAACAAATCATGAAAAAATCATCATGCTACGTTGTTTTAAATTAGAGATTCGAATTTTTTGACCACGAAAGGAAAAATACATCAAATAAATTGGATAAAGTTTTAGAGCTAGTTGTGAAACTGAAATTTTTTTCTGTACAAAGAACAATATCACCGAAGAAATTGGATAACTAACAGTTAATTATTCAAAGTGCAAAAGAATTATTTTTACTTTTATGAAGCAGTGGTGCTTGATTTCGATCAGTTTATGCCAGGCTTGGATTGACCAGATTGTAAAATAAAAATTGCTTTATTATTTATAACAAATTGCTTCCGAAGTCCTGAATATTCATATGAGAATTTCTAACACTTTTTAGAACTACTTCATAAATAATTTTAAAAAGTTCACAAAGCACTTTTGAAGATTATAAAACCCTTAATTCTATCTACTTATAAACAATTAAAAACACCATCGTTGGGATAGAGCATTTTGCAAGAAATTAGCATTTAAAAGGGAGTGAGTATTTCGACCAAAAAAAAGGAATATTATAAAACTAAGAATAAATGCATTTTAGTTCTTTACCCCTTATAATATAAAACTGATTTAGACGTTTATGCAAAACATTAAATTGTTTTCTGCAAAATCAGTAGGGTGAAAAATTATTTTCCTCATGTCAAAAAAAATAGATACTAATCAGGCTTTCAGAAATGTTTATTGTGTTTGCTTTTATATCATTGATCACTCTGATTTCAATTACATAGATTCGCGAATTCCAAGTATGTATGGTCATAATTTTTTTAAAACAAGAAACGGTAAAATTTTCTTAAAATGATGTACAAACGGGAAGGGATTTACTTTTTATCAGAGATAATCATATTGTGATAATCCACTTCCATTAACTACATGGTAGACAAAATTTAGAAAATTTATAAAGTTAGAATGTTTTCTCAATGTTTTAATTTTAAAATTTTTAGAAGTAATCAACAACTATTATTTTAAACTAATTAAGTTTTGATTCCATATAAGTGGACAAATCATCCAAATGTAATTTGAAAATATTGTTACGAGATTTCATAATATTTATTTAAAAAATATAAATTATTTCATGAAGGATAGAAAATAATTAAAATAAAAAATATTTACTTTTTAATATACAAATAAAAGTGTGTTTTAATTAAAATTTTATAGATAATTTTTCTGGATTTCTATGCTCTATAATTGAAAAAATAAAATGATAAATAAAATGATATATTTGGCTTCAATTTAAGATTCGGAGAAAATTTTTTTAGAACTAGCCGGTATGCGGAGCTCTGCTGTCGCCGAAAAAATTATATTAAGTGCAATCAATCAATAATTTGGTAATGTTTTATCGAAATGAAATCAACAGTATGACATTTTGTGCATACAAATATTCATTTTTATGCATTAGATCTGTGTATTCTTTTAGAATTGTAAAGTTTCGTGTTCTATCAAAACAGTAATGAAAGAAACTATTTATTGTATCTCGTGATTCGTTTAATATTCTCTCAGAGTTCTCAAATTTAATTTTAGAAAATGTGACTAAATATTTTCTTTTAATATTGACTAAACATAGAAAACATATTTACACCATAATATAGTTGAAACGATAATTTTTGAAAATTAAAAGGGAACAAAATTATTTGTACTGCAATATTTTTGGTGGTTACTGCGAAAAATGCGAAAATTTAAAGAAAATATTAAAACCCCTGGGTTGGTCACCCCAAAACTTTCTCGCATAATCTGTAATAAAGTGTTACCTATGAGAATGACTTGAGTAACGTTTGCGTACTATAGCTACAAAATATTAATCTTTAACTTGGATTTAGCATTTGCACAGAATCTATTGTTTCTTCAGCGAGCTATTTGTCAATTAATCCTTGGTACATAGATGTGGTTGAGATTCAAACTTTTTTGAATTTCAGATAATTGTACTATCTTTATAACTATCTCGTAGATGTAAACATTAAGCTGACCAAGTATGATTGAAAAAAGTACATAAAACTAAATTATATCGACGTAACAATTTTTTTTAAATAAAATTTTTTTAGCTGTTAAAATTAGGTATAAAACAAGAATCTTTTATTTTAAAGGTTTATCAAATAATTCACTTAAAATTTGGTAGATAATTTTAAAAAATATATTATTTAGTTTCTACATTATTTAAATACTAGGGTTAAACTGATAAATAACTCATAGTTTTCAATTTCTTTTTTCCCACGCATTTTGAAGCATTAAAAGAACTTTAAACTAAACGAATTTCAAATGAACGGATTTCTTGCCTATTTTTTATTAGTTTTAATTTGTGAGGTTTTCCGTGAAGAAAATTGTTCCAAATATTAGCATATGAGAAAATAATACATGAAAATATAAATTAGCTTTAAAAAATCAGGGTAACTTCCCAAAAAATGAACAAAAAAATAATTAATTCTGCAATATTTCTTTCAAAAGATTTATGAAAAAAAATTGAACAAGCATTGAAAATATTAAATAAAACAATTAAAACTTTTGCGAAAAATTGACTTTTTAACATAATCATCTACCTTAAATATATTTTATAACATATATTTCACGTAAAACAAAAATAAAATTTAACTTGAAAGATCATGTTATGCCTACACGGAAAAATTACCTTTTTTCAATGCGTTTCCATCACAATGGCAAAAGGTCAAACTAAAAGATCAAGTTAACTCTTAATGCAAACTAAGTCTCATAAAGGGCAATTTTCTGACATGACAAACGAAATAAACATGAAATAAGATATTTCTTAGAAAAAGGAATCGGGGAATTTTTAAAATGCGTAGATTATTAATTCAATAATTCTGTAGTATTTAATGCATCAATATTATTATATCCATTAATATCATTAGCATCTGTAGTATTTATTATATTCAATAGTAGTATCTGTAGTATTATGTTGAATGGATTCTTTCTTAATGCTATAAACTTAATTTTAAGTAGAATCAGAGATTTTTTTTTACTGGACCTCTGCTATATTGCATAAATTATAAAAAATATTCTGTAATACAAATTAAATTTCATTGCTGAATGATATTTTTAAAGAAACTTTTGGTTTCTGCAAAATCGATTATGTATTGGTTGAAGTTATATCACTTTTTAAAAGAAGAGATTATAAAAAATTAAGAAAATGCGAAGAACAGATTTCTAAGATAGTTTGAATTATGGATTATTAAAATTTGAAGCTTATAATACATAACGCATGCCATTTTAGATAGTCAATAAATTTTGCTGAGAAAACTATTAATACAAGTCACATAAACATGAAATTGAAAATTTTAACGACTATTGATTGCAGCGAACTAGCTGCTTACCGAAGACGATTTTTTAAAAATATTAAGGTAAATCAGAAAACCAACATCTAAAACCAAACTGCTTGTCACTTTTCCTTTTTTTAAAAAAAAATTTGTTTTACGTGAAATCTCATAATACTTTTTCATATCATCAATGGTCGCCTCGACCTCCACCATTCCCATCTTCAAAAGAAATCTCAACTATGTTTCACATTACATTCTTTATATCCATGGTTGCTTGTAATTGTGTTGGGTATTAATGTTCAAGAGATGCTTAGAGCATTTCTCGTTTATCAATCATGGCCGCATAGGATTCAGAGCACCGCAAGCTGCATGTATCATATTTTTCGTTTCGACTTCATGTAAATGCTTATCGAATTCGGCATCTAGTATTTCAAAGCATATTATATCGTTGATTTCGTTTGTAAGGATTTTGTTACAGAACCAAATTTGTATATGTATGTATAACAATACTTTCTTTTGTCATTCTTTTGTGTACATGAAACTAACATTATGATAAAATATAAGATTCAGTTCCAATGAAATATCACAAAAATAATTAAATAAAAATTTATGAAAATTCAGTTTAACAATGTAATCAAACACTTTTAAATGGAATGATATGTATGGATCGTATGATAATCAATATAACAAAGTTGCTTTTACCTCCAATATATGGTCTGCATTTAATGATGCCTTTTGTTAAACTTCATTTTTAAAAGAAGAAGAAGAAGAAGAAAGCGTGACTTAGTAATAAGAGTACCCCCCCCCCGTATTCGAATACAAAGTTATAAAATGTCAAAGAAATCGTTGATGAACTTTTGGAGATTACCAATTTTGAACAAACGAACATTTACATCTTTATATAGATTTAGATTCCAAATTTATTAAGAAATTTTATTTAATACAAAAATTTAGTGAGAAAGAACATAAGTTTAGAAATGCTAGTTCAAAAGTGCGTTATTTGAGCAAGAATGGATTGTAAGAGATAATATTTTCTTCAATTTTATATTTGTCGGAAAAAAAACTTGCTGTTTATATGGTTGTCATGACAATGAATTGTTAACTGTTTTTGTTGCATCAAAATGACGCATTTCCGTACAATTCAGATCGCGTTATGAGTGGCGTCATAATCCATGTTAAATGATTTTCCGGTAGTGTCTTTGGGAGTGATACATATATTTCTCTTTTTCTAATATAAGAAAAATCCAAACACTACCAATGACAAGCAAAAGAGTTTATAAATCTTCTTATTACAAATTAATCTACACCTATTTACTAATTTATTAAATTATATAAAGTTTATGAAAGTTTTAGGAGAAAGTAATTTATATCATTATAAAAATAAAATTTGAATTTTGAGATGGTGTAAACATATTTCTTTTAAATTTCTCTCTTTTTTTACCTCTATTTTTAATTTTATGCAAGATAATATTTTTGAAAGATATGGAAAAATAACAAAATCCTGCTTTTATTGTCTTAAACAATAAGAATGCAAAATTTAATCGAATTCTCTACAGTTGCTATGAAGAAAAATGTAACGTACAGACATGCATAACCACAATGATTATTAAGATTTATTTGATATTTAAATAAATATTATTAATACACTAAAAATGCAATGAATCCTTTAGTAGATTATTTTCAATAGTAAAATGACTATTCATCAGTATGCTTTTTAATGCTTTCGCTTATAATTACAACAATATATTTTTAAAATATAATGTTTTTGTTTTATTTTATCGAAACGTGTATAGTTGCATTTGATACACTAGTTAGATCTTGAACATAATATAACAATAAAAAACATTTCAAGTTCATGCACTCCGGCAAATGAATAAACTTTAGAACCTAATTCCAAAATTTTGAATAATTTAATCAAAGAATTTCACTGTAACAAAGACAAAGGCAGAAATATTTCAGTAGGGATAATAGATAACCCAGGGGGGGGATCAAAATACTATATTAGTTTTTCCGTATTAAAATCAACACCTTTAGGTATTTAATAACTAATTTAATTATAATAAATAGTTATATTACAACAATTACCAATGTGTATGAAAAAATAAGAAATGTTCACAAAGAATAGTATCTGGAAGAATTAGAACGAAGGATAATAGAAAAAATGAAGAGTTAGTAACATAATTTCAAATAAGATATACTGCACTAATATTAAAAAACTTTATTTAAATTTTTTTAAAAATAAATAGTAGTCTAAATAAGTATAGATAGTTCTCAGGGTTATAATTATTATTAAACATGATTATTGAGCAATAAAGTAGACTGATTGAATTAAACTTATCTTAATTAAATGGAAGTTATGTATAGTGAGATCAGTCCCATCGAATGGTAATCAATTTCAAAATCAAATTTTGTTCTTTCACCAAAGCAGCAATTATAAGTATTACTTTGTTTTCAATGAAATACATAAACTCTTATTAAACATAAAGTTACTCTGAGTAAAAGCTAGAGTATTAATACCTTTTTTTTTCTTAAAGTTAATTCGGGAAGAATATTTTTCTGACAAATTTTGAAATAGAAATTATTTTTAAACTAAACGGTTGTATTTTTAATACATCAAATATAAGTTCTTAAAAGTGATAAAGCGAAGAAAAATATGGAGAAACAGCAAATTCTACAAGATCCATACGAGTCCCTTAACATTCCAATTATTAAAAAAAATCCATAAATTTAAAATGCATTATAAAGTGACAATAAAAGTATTTAGTTTGAAAACATAAAAATACAGTTACATCAATTTTACATATAAAAATAATTTCAATTAAAATTTTAAAATTTGAAGACATTTAAAATAACATTTTGTAATTCAATGTCAATATATATATATATATATATATATAT
>JAPMOQ010015927.1:3713675-3895035 GCA_026543055.1 Argiope trifasciata
TGTTTGGGAGCTTGAATGCTGTCAAAAATCAATATTTTTGTTCTCAATGAAGCAGATATTAGTATACTATTAACATTTCTTTTTAATTATCTTTTTGAACCAAACAAATTTCATCTACATATCATTAAAAGAAGGCATTTAGAAACATTTACAGTGAAGGAATTGGCGGTAAGGGGAAAAAATCTCATTCCGATTTCCTATTTGAAATACTGAATATAGTTTCAAAATAAAGTTAGTCTCTACTCACTTAACAAACTCAGGTCATTTTGGAATAGATTCTTAAACTTTGGATAAAAACACATAAAATATTTTTACTTTTCGTGGTCATTTTCAATCGGTAATATCTTTGATATATATGAATTAAACAGCATGAAATATTTGTTGAATTAATTTGTTGTAAATGAAATATTTGTCGGTTAATGCCTTAAACAGCATTCTTTTTTGCATTTAAGTAATTCTAATTTCTCTTTATACAATTTACTTACACCATTGATTTATGTTAATTTCATAATATTAATCTAAAACAAAGGAACTTTTCTTAGCAAACCCATATTTCAAAAGAAGGAGAATAGCATCTATTTATGTTTTTAATTGCTTGACTTTAATCAATCAGACAAACAGTTGTCATGTTGAAGTAAAAGGTAATAAATAATGAAGTTTTCAAGATTTATTTTTGTAAAAATATCAGATTTTTAAAATTATTCAATAAAATTTCGATTTAGGATCGATGAAAATATAAATATTAACAGCCGAAATTCCTATAAATTTTGACCGTTTTTGTTGAATTCTGAACAGACCAATCAAACACATCTGATTCAACACGGTATATGATTGATCTATAGTTATTCTGCCAAATGAAATGCATGCTACAAGCCGAATAGACTATAACAGAATCAAATATCCATTATTTTGCAATTTTGTTCCAAATTCATCACCGAGTCAAGTAAGTTCGAAAAACATTCACTTATTTTAGTTGTTTATTATATAATAATTTTATAGAATTCAGCTTCTCAGAATCTTTGATATCCACCTCACTACTCTTCCCTTCCAAAATGACAAATAATTTCCTAATTTTTTGTTGATGGGCCAGAGACAAACTTCATAGACATATATGTAATTTGGAACGGGTATTTTCGACTGACTGAAGCTAAAATTTGACAAATGTAAGGGCAAAGTCACATACGAAATTTTATTTATTTTAATCGATGAGAGTTATAGCGTTTACATGCTTGTAAAAATAGAACAGAAAAATCAAGAATCCTTTGTCGAATTTGATTTCAAATTTGATGCGTTCACTGTACTATAAGAGTTGAATATTCAGATTTCCTTCGAATGCCTTTTATATCAAATTTGATATAAATCTGAACATTTGATCTAAGGGCCGTACCCAAAATTTATCCTTTTAACCCAAGGCGTTTTTGCATTTTCGTGTTCATAGACAGTTTTCACAAATATAATTCCAAAAATGTGAGTTTCAGATTATGGAGGTTTCAAACATAAAAAATCTTCAAAATTGCAAAATTCAAATTTTTGATAAATACAGAACTTTTCCCTGTATATTTCGTTTACAAGAAAATAAAAGAAACATGAAAAATAATAAAATCCGGTGTTAAAAGCATAACAATGGATTACGTTCTGAAACGATGTATTATATTCTCTAAAGAATTAGAAATATTTGAATAAAAAAAGTAGCCCAACATGATGGTAAGTTCTAAGTATAAATGGATGCATTGGTTTTAAAAAAGAATCATGTTGTCTTTGTCGAGAGACAAAAAAGAGTGCAGAGGCAGCGATGAGGCGGGAGTAACAGATGATATTTTCCTCCTGCCCTCGCTAACCACAGCCAATTAGACGATAGAATTGGGAGGAGTGCTAGCAGCCCCCGTTACTTTAGCTTTTCGAGTATCCATGGTTAAAAAAGATGCGGAACTTAACAGGTGACCTGGGTCATCCTCCTAATGTGAATTGCTCTTGTTCCCCGCTGGGTCCGGTTTTCTTTCTTTCCTTGTTCCCTTCTCTCATTTTGGCTTTGATAATCTTTAAGAAGATCGAAACGTTCAATAAACTCTTTGAAACAGCTGTCATCGAGTGAATAGTGTCGGTGTGGAAGACAATGTCTGATAACTGAGATCGAATGGGGAGGAGAATTGAAGTAAAACAAAATTAATGTACAGGAACAGTAACAAGGCCATCCCCCTTTCAGTTTACTTGTCACAGTGTATGATCGATCAAAATGATGATTTTGAACTATTTTGAAATAACAGCGCCAGATACAGCTGCGTCGTGAGCTGCTTAATACGTGTGGTGAATTAATTTTTTTTAATTTTTTTTTTTTTTTTGCTTTTTTCTACTATTATTTATTTATTTCTAGGCTTTTCCGTATTTTACTCACAAATTCTTAGAACTCAATTATCTAACATCCTTATAAATTCTGTTTCCTATTCTCATACTAATATTTTTATTAATATTTTGGTAAATGCAGCATTCCGTATTTAATTTGAGTTTATATTAATACGTGTGATCGAAGAATTTTTACTTGACAATCAAACAACATTTAGCCCTGAAGGATGTATTAAACTACATCTCTTAGTCAACCATTCTGTTAATTGAAAAACTTTTTATAATATTTCCATTACAAGACCAAAAGCATGATCTCAAGTTATGCAGAACTGTTTCTTAATGCACTTTCAAATTAAAATAATTTCAGATTACTCATTAAATTGGTTGTAATGATTCAGGAGATCATTTGTGTCTGGAAAATAATATTGACTTCTCTGAAAATAATATTTATTTATATTAATACTAATAAATATTAGAAATAATATTTATTTCTCTATTATTTTGGAATTTTTTTAACAGTAAGTGGATTCAGTTTTAAATTTCTGTTTTGAAAACTCTTATAACAATTCATAGCATAATTTACTTTCTTTTTGATGCGAACTGAATGGGAAAATCCAAAACTCATTTTGTTTTTTCTTCCTTTATTGATTAAAACTAAACGGTATTTTTCAAAAAAGCCTCAATTTTTTTCTAGTATCTCAATCTTTTCCCAGACTATATTTAATTGTTATTTCTTCTAGCTTTATCTTTCTTTACTATTTCTTTCATTAAAAACAGTTGAAAGAAAAAAAAATGGTGAGGGATAGGAAGTAGTTTCTGATAAATTTTTTATTCATTTACTCACCGTCAGGTAACTTTCCTTTCTATATCCTCCCAACTAGAAATGTAATTCAATTTTCATTTCAACAATTAAAAACAAAACAACTTTCAGATATCTTATCATTAACAGACTATTATAAAGTTTAGACGATCATTTTTCGAACATCAACATCTCTGCGTAAACTAAGCTGAATCTCAATTTAAAGCAACATCATTTATTTGAAATCAATCAATCATCATGATTTAATATAATATCTTAATTTTATTTTATAAGCTTAATTTAAGTTAAAGCTAAGAACAAATAATAAATGAAACCTTAAAAAGCATTTATTTGAATAAATCATAAGCAATAACTAAATTATTTTAGAAAAGGAAATCTTAAGTTTAGTCAAAAAATATATAACTTTCAGAAGTGAACAACAAAGTAGCTTAATAAAAGTTACAGGAAAATGTATTTACGGGGGGGGGGAGGGGGTGAGATTAACTTTTTCTACAAAATAAAGCTTATATTTTGCACTTGAATATCTTTTCTAACGATATTCAATTGTAGAAGAAAAAAATCAAGTATAAATAGATTAGATAGACAAGAACTTTAAATTATAATATTCGCAACTTATGTACAGTACTGCAAATTTCGATGAGAATGATGATTGGAAAATCTGGTGAATACTGAACATTTTGACATTTTTCTTATTGAATTAGTTGCACAACTTCGGAATCAGACAAATACTAGAAGCATGAAAAGCTAATTTTTTCTCATAAATACTGTTTCATTTTCAATTCAGAAGAAAAAAAAATTAAAGTAAAGGAAAAGTAATATGCAAAAGCAGCTTTAAACTGCTCATTTGTTAACTGAGAATGCTTAGTATGCCGCAGTGATTTTACTGAGAGAGAAGAAATAAGGGGCAAAAAGAATATCTCCCCCAAGGATTCTTTTCCATTGAGTTCATATCTCAAGATAACAATACCATGGGAGAGGCACACGTTCCCACTTTAAAAACACAGTGCTTCCCCTCCTCCCTCTGGTCCCACAGGAAGAAAAAGCAAATGAAAAAAAAAATGATGTATCTTAGTGAGCGGGTCGTTGACTCGTGACCGAAAAATGCGAAGATTATAAGGAAGCGGCACTGGGTCACTTCAACGACACGCCTCAAATCAGAAGATCTCGATTATATATATTTTTTCTTTTATTTGCTCACCCAAACTTTTTATTTTTACCCATCACTTACAGGTAAAAATAAAACATCAGGCGCCAATCAAATTCCATTAAGTGCAAATTGTCTCCACACATGAAACGAGATGCTTATTCACAATAGTTATTCCAGAAAAGATGCAACATTACACTTTAGTCGAAATAATGAAATAAAATCGAAAAATACAGCAATACATTTTCAGTGATTCACTGATTTGAATCATACCGGATAGCAATGAAATATCACAAAGCTAATATAGCATCCCAAAGAATGATTTTTCACTGAATCTACATGGATATTTTAAAGCATCACTTTTAAAACAAAGCTGGTTTCATGGTTTTGTTGGTCAAAATTGGTTTTTCAAACCAATCCGTTAATCACGTGTATTTTTCCCAAATAAACGTGATCGCGCTGTATCCATCAAATACAGTAGTAAATAATATAGCTTAGTAATAGAATAATATTAATATCTAAATATAATTTAAAATAAATACAAACGAAAACATGATTAACTTTTTCCAAAATTAACTAGGAAGATAGTCAAAGAGAGTTTTGTCTCAAACATAGTATCATTTAATTATTGAAAAAAGAAGTAATCATACATCGGTAATGCACGACTAACAAAAAGTTAATTTAGAAAATTAGATTAGATATATTAAGAAAATGTTTTATCATTTTTAAAATAGAGAAGAAATTAGTTTCCATTCCAGCGAACGTCAATTGAAATATAATCTGCTATAAGAATGAAACAAATTTGATTCCCACAGTTCATTATACAACAGGTTTTGAGTGTTTTTCAATAAATCGGAGTGGTATTTCACCGATTCTGTCACCTAAATTTTACCGGAATATTGAAAAATATAATTCAACGATTAATCGTATAAGTTTCGTGATTAAATTCGTGGAAAGCTAGAACTCAAGGTTCCTTAATTTTGATGTTTATCAAATTGACCTAAATTTTGAAATGTCACCGAAATTGTGGAGACCTATATTATGTGTCAGAAATGTGTTTTTTCTTTTTTTAAATTAAAAATGATAGTTGAGTAAATAAAGTTTCCAATCAGTGTCATTTCATACAATATTGCGAATTATTTGGTATAATGTCAATAGCATTGCAATTATCAAATTGATTATAGAATCACATACAATAACATTTTTCATTGCGAAATTTAATTTTAGCTTTCAAGAATCATTATATAGTTATTGACAATTAATTTCATATTACTTACAAAAGAATTTTATGAATGAATTGATGTGTGTGGTCTTACGATGACTGATAACTAATATACTTTTTTCACTCAGATGGTGGGAATGAATTTTATTTCTCATTAGTTCGCATAGGCAAGACAGGTAATTTCTCTTTATAAACAACTAGACGCTAGTATATCATCGGTACCACAGACATTTAACTGTTGGATATGTATGAAAAAAAAACTTTTTTAGTTTAACTTATCTATTTATTCCTATAACATGCGTTTTTAGTGCTTAGACTAATAACGTCTCACGAACAACTGTTGTTGCAAAATAAAATTCAATAATTTGAAAATTAAAAAAAACACCACAGGTAAATATTATTCATGGAACATGATGCCTTCAACGAAATGCAATACATGAATATAGCAATGTGAATATAGAATGTACACGAATATAGCAATATTTTTAAAGATATTTCCTAAAGTTTTTTATGAGTTTAATGAAAGTCTGGATTGAAAAAAAAGTTGAAAGCATGTGTTTTTATCCGCATCTGTTTTGTTTTGCATTTTTTTTTTAAATTTTATTTCAATCCCTAATTTATATCCACATTATTTTGAGAGTCATGATTTTCAATCTCTTTTTATTGGATTTAATCGAATGTTCAAATTTAATATTTAAATTTTTGGATCTACTTATATTATAATATAAATTAAAAGAAAAAAATCCGAATTTTGGTGAGGTTGAAAAGAGGCCAAAAATCTGTAGTTTGTCAATTCAGAAGAAAGTGTCGGTTGACTTGTTAAAAAAAAACTTTAAAATTATTGCGATAAAAATATATAATAATAAATAAAAGACGATACACATCACGATTGAAAATTAAAAAGAAGTAAAAATGAAATCTACAATCACAAATCTCAAGCTATCATGCGAGAGTATTACTTTTTAAAGTCATTATTTGTCTTAATCAATTTAAGTCATTAACCAGTTTAAGCCAGTTTGAAACAATCACGAGGCCTCTCTGTCAGTCTCTCTTTCCCTCTAAGATATGCCTTTCCCAAATGATAAACCATTTATCAATACATTCTTAAACATATTAATTTATATAGAATATTTACGAAGACAATATTTTTGTAAACGCAAACTGTTATTTTCTAATTTCTGAGATCATAAATAGTTCAGAATGTATTAATCTTAGAACAGGAGTCAAATCCTTCAATGTTTCCCACTTAAGAATGAACGAAGTGATATTTCCTTATTGGGAGAAAGAGAAAATACTTTTTTCCAAACTATTAAACGCTAGTAAACTTAAAAAAAAACATATTATAAAAATTAAATTATTTAATTTCCTTTGAAAAAAAATTCTTTCCATGAAAATGACAGGTATGATGTCATAGTTTTACATCAATCTTTTAAAAACGCATCAGCTGTCGAAGAAGCATACATAACAATGAAGTAATATTGGTAAAAGCATGCCAACATTTTAAAAGCAGCGTAACACATTAAAAGAAGCGTACATAATAATAATGCAATACTGGTAAAAGCAGGTAACAAAAATATATGTGATTAAGAGAATTTGATGAATATTGCCATTTTTGCTTCATTTATGGGTTACGCAAATTCGAACTTCAATTATTTGTTGCCTTCATTTATTCAAAACCTCCTAACGAAAACAGGATTATGTTTTCAAATGAAAATAACCAAATAATGTTTGGCAAGCTTATCAAGTAAAATAAAATCTCAATCAATGAGTCGATTGTAAATTAAAATTTCTAAGGGCTGAAGACTGTGATAGAATTAAGATAAATAATATTTAAAACAAAAAAAAATCATAATTTCAAAAGGCAACATTTCAAGGTTTAATTACTTTCCTAGTAAATTAAGTAAAAAGGGATAATATAATGAATTTTTAAAAAAAGTAAGAAATGTCTGAAAAAAAACTGTTGAGCTTATATATTAGCTGAAGGATTCGAGTGATGGATGTGTGCAAAGAGTAAAATGGATTTTATATTTCAACAAAAAATAGAAATAGTTATAAATTGTGTTTAAATCGATTTTTAAAACTGATTTAAACGCGAGAAATTATCATTTAAGAGATATAATTGGTGTTACTGAACAAGATAAATTTTCCAATTTTAAAATGGCATAAAAGTAGTTTTATGGAGCAATATATTCCGATATTAAAAATAAAAGCAATGTAAAATATCAAATAAACATCTAAATGATAAAAAAATCAGAAAATTATGATTAAAGTATCAGTTATACAAAAAAAAGTCTTATAATATCTACTGGAAAGGTGCAATAAAACACAAAAAACAGCAAAATTTAAAATAAATTTTAAAAATTTTAATTTTAATTTGTGTTTTTAAATATCACATAATTCTGTAGCATAGTTTTGGGAAGAGAACTTTTATAATTCCAAAATTTCTCGCTCAGCAATCATTTAGCAATAATATTTTTTATTTTATTTTTCGGTATTTCTCCCAAGAACAAACTGAAATATTTTTATGCATTGCAATAAAATCTAATAATTACTAAGTAAACGATCATAATCATATCGAAGAGACTCTAGGTCCTACTCGAAAGTTTCACCTGAATTCCAGGAATACTATCGGGGATTCTAATGAATCATTCTCGATCTGAAATATTTCTCAGTGAATATCTACTGTACTCCAGATGGTCGAGAAGTCCCTTATAAAACGAATAAAATTTCGTTGTAGGTATGCGTCAAAGACATTTCGGCCGTGCTGAGCTGTCCGGATGTATATATATATAGGGCGCGACCTCCGAGTTCAAAGACCTAGGGTTGAATGACTCCCCAAGTCAAGTGTAAGTGAAAGCTAAAGAGCCCCAGGCCGTCCCGTGATCAGAGACCTACTTTTGCTTCCTTCTGTTAGGGTGGACCCCCTTTCTGCAACCCAAAGGCCATCACCTCATCTCAAAAAGCACCTCAATAATTTCCTGGTCCGAGAAAAAGTCCAGGTTTTGGAGCATTTTCGAGAAAATGCAATCAAGGCAATTCTAGATGAAGCAACGCTCTTGCAACCGAACAGCATTGTTCTTGACAGCAAACTGGAATCCAAAGAAGCGAGAAAAACTGAGTTCTTAAAAGGAAAGGCGTATCTCACTTATAACTGGCTCGTAACGATAAACCTTAATGTAGTGCAAAAACCTTTCAACGTCGAGTCTGTTTAAATCTAGGGAAAGGTGTGTGAACACTTCCATGTTTAGAATTTCCAATTAGATCTTACTCAATACTTGCCTCATTCTGTAATCTCGATTAACTCTTCACTTCCTATGACACTCGGAAAGAATTTCTCATGTTTATTTCATGTATTCAACAGTTTGCCAAATTAGATCATAGCTACTCACTAATTTATAAGCATTTTCGCAACTGTAGCATGCAGGATATCATTTGATTATGTAGTCAAAGTTGATGGATTTCCATATCATGAATTATAGACAAGTTCATTTAAGTGTTTCTTCGTAGATGTAATGTTTTAATTTTCAATAGATTGTATTTTCTATATAATGAAATAAATTCGATTCTCTTGCATGGAATTTATGTATTCTTTGTTGCAATAAAATTTTGCTTAGTATGTTTGCTAAAAAATAATTACACTTGGTGGCATTACTTTTGAGAAAAATTTATTAATTGCATAAAATTTTCCTTACTCTAATTCAAATAATACGCTTCTACAAGTACATCAAAAAATATAATTATCTAATTTAATTACATCAATGTGCAATAATTCAATTTTGCTTGTAACATTCTAATTGTTGCATAAAATGATAAGAAACTTATTAGTATTTTTCAAGCAATGTCTACCATAGAAGAATTAAACAATAATTTTCATCTTATTGAAATCTTTCAATACTCACAAGATGAAAATACAACTTTTTAGCTTTTGTCTTCTTTCCAACTATAGAAATCCTAAGGCATAAGTAAATCTTATTTTAAATTATATGTATGAAAATGCATTTAAACTAAATAATATCATCAAGAAAATAAACATTTCCATCTCATACTAGACAAAAATTTGTTCTCTTTGTTGAAAAATAAAACAAATTGACATATTTAAACAAATATTTGAGATTTATTACAGTTTGAATGACACTTGGACATAAAATGAAAGAAAATCACATAATTGTTCTTGATATCTGTGTATTAAAAGGCATAAGCATTTTTTAAAATGAATTTATCCCATGTCAAATATTGTACTAAGAAGTAGAAATTTTCAGACATTCAATAGCATAAAATTTATTAGTTAAGGATAATCTACTATTTAATTCAAGCATTTTAATACTTTATATTCTTCATATTAAATTGAATTACAAAGGTTTTACAATGTTTATACTTTTTATGTCACAATAAGATAAAAAAATAATAAAATATCATTTTGGTATAAACGTTTTTGATAAAAAAAAAAGTTCTCAAATTATAGAATTCTATAATGGATTATAGTCCATATCTATCATCTACTCTGCGCTCCTTGGAAGAAAGATAATATTTGATTTAACATATTCGAATGCGTCAATGAAAAATGTATTTCAGTATTGAAATCTTTCCATTAATTAAAGCTATTCCGTTTCTTTTTTTAAAAAAATAAAAATAGAAAAGAAGGAATTAGAGATTGGAATTACTTGATTCAGAGCACCGTTGATTTTATTTTATTTAGATTTTGAACAGATGATATTCATTTCATAGAATTTGAAAATTTAATCCAAGATTTAAAAATTAGTTAGTCTTGAAGCAAATATCCTGAGACAAAATTCTTTCCTTTTTTTATATGCCCTTTATTTAAATATATAACAATTTTAAACTCATACTTTCCAAATAGTTAAATTGGATTGAAATCTATTTTCAAAATTTTGATGTTTGTTTTTGACCAAATTATAATTATATTTTTACTTTTATTATTGTGCGCAAAGTAAAAACTACAAAATGTAAATTATTAAATTAAATAATTCCTTCTAGATGTTTGAAAATAAAACTCCAAACATAATGCATTTTTTCCTTACATTTCGGTTTCTTATATGTCTGTATTTATAGCCGTTTCAATCTTTTCGCTATCATTTAAATTTTCCCAAACAGTAATTTTTATTATGTATTGATTTCCATCACTCAGATTCATCTTCGTTATACCTGAATTTATCCTTTGAAGCATATAATTTTCAATAAAAAAGAATTTATATAGAGTACTAAAAATTCTTTTAAAATTTGCTTAAAATAAATCATCAATACTATTTGGCCATAAATTTTTACTTTTACTCATAAAATTTTTCGCCTAAAATTGGATTAGGATTCAGATGCCATATTTTAATTGATCCAAAGCGAATTTTCAAAAATTCAGAATTTTTAAAATGAAAAAAAAAGCGTATGAACTAATTATTTACAAAAAAAAACAAACATTTCTGATGAGAGTTTGCATGAGTTACCAAAGAAAAGATTCGGAACCCAGAAAGAAAAAGATGAAAAAAGAAAGACGGTAAAGGAAAGTAACTAAATATTTCGACGAATTATTGCTTTTGAAAATTCATATTAAGTCAATTCAATCGATTTGTTTTCAAAATTGCAAAATATATCAGCATTTTTTTTATAAATTTTGAAAAAGACATGTTAGCATTTTTGGGCACAACATCAGGTGCAGCAGATATCAACTTTAAACATTCAATTTTCAGTAAATGCTTGATTCTAGGAGCATTAGCTTTGTAATTTCATTTTTAACTAACCGCCTTTGGCTACCAATTAGTTCGTCCGGAGTAATGCATTCTAAAATTTTCAATTAAATACTTACGTATCTTGCTCTGCACTAAATATATCTCTGTTTCGCAATCAACTGTCTTGAAATTATGTGGAAAATATCACATTTTTATATATGTTACATGACATTACACTTTTATTTAAGTACGTGCTGAACATCACACTTTCCTCGTTTTAATTAATTATTCATTATTATTAAGTTAGGTTAATTATTCAGTTAGAGTTTTTGTCAAAGTGACGGCAATCACTGGTGCACTCTTAATGTGCTCTTGCACGTTAAATTCTACTTTCATTTTATGAGAAATTAATTGTTGGAAAATATGGTTATAGTATTTTTTTTTAAAAATTCATTAAAAATAGAAACTGAATTTCTAGATTAAAAAATTGTTATCAATAAAAAAAAGTCATTTTTAAGAGGATTTTAAAAAACATTTTTATGCTGTAATATTGTCAAGAGTTAACGCAGAAAAATTCTAAATGTTAGCCTAATTTTAATTAATTAAAGTTTCAATAAAATACCAAATGCTGTATTTCATACGAGATGCTGTATCTCTAGATCATATGGTATGATGTGTAGAACACACACACATACTCACATTCATTCATATACACAAATACGTATTCATTTTATTATCAGTCTTACAGTAATTCCAAGCATTGATTGACCCGAAAATGATATTTTCTTTAAGATGGTGGACGGAAAGATCTAAAGGAGCACGTTTTAATAATATTCTTTTTTTAAATAAATTTGTCAGTTTTAATGATTGATTTAGAAAAATGATTGATATAACTTTATTTTAAAATATTAGTAAATATATTTTGTTAAATATGACTCACAGAGAAAAGTTGGAAAAAATCTAAAATTCGCTAATCGTCAATGCATTGTTGGACTCAAGTTACTTTAAATGTAATTATTTACCATATATAGACCAAATTAATAGTACTAAACAATATGTATGCCGATTACAAATGATTTACAAATTAGCCATTGGTCCCGAATTTGAATGCATATCCTGTATAAATTCTATCATGTTTACTGTAAAAAAAAAACTGATTTATTGAATTAATGATATAGATTTTGCCAACGACCATTGAAACCTTTACCTTGCATTTATTTTTTTAGAAAACATTACATTTAATAGTTATTTAGTTTCATCCAATCACGTACTGACAGAAATTTGTTTTGATTAATTTGCAGTTATAGTTGATTTATTTTTTAAATTGAACTTCTGTCAATATGATGGCAACACTTTAATAAAAGCTATTTTTCCCCATAGCTCGTTTATCATTTTTCGTTTGTTGTAAAATTTTATTGTTTTGTCCGAACTCTATTGTTGAAAAATATGGTTAAAATATTTCTTGGAAAAATTCGTTAAAAATAGAAACTTAAGTTATATTTAAAATATCTTTTTTATCTTTAACTTGATGTAAAAATCATGTGTGTACGATAATATTTTCGGAAGTTATAGCAAAAAATGCCAAAATTTCCCTTAATTTTTAATTAATTCAAATTCTAATTGAAAATACGGTAAAAATAGCTCAGAGGTGCATATTTTCGACCTCCAAGGTGTAATACATGTGCCAAATTCGATAGCTATAGGTCCAACGGTCTGGCCTATAGAGCGCCAACACACACACACTAACAACAATGAGCTTTATAATAAGCATAGATAAATAAAAATCTCTAAATATGTACTATTAAAAGAATTCATCCATCGTATTTTTTTTACAAAGGCAGAATTTTTTTTATTAAAGAATAAAGCTATGTTAAAATTATCTCCGAATCCTTTTGAAATATTGGGGAGAAAAAATAGTAACTGCAATCTGGAAAATGATGTTTTTAATCCAAAGACGATGAAAAAATCATGCCCATTAAATGAAAAATATATTTAGAAAAAAGTGGCTAGAAGCTATTATAAATGAATTTTAATGAAAGGAATTGAATCAATTTTTAAATATAATACACTAGCTATTACCCGCGACTATGTTCACGAGGGAATTTTGATGTATATGTACGAAAAACTATCAAATAATGACAAATAAAAAAAATTAGACCTAACCTAAAAAACTATACATTTAAAAGTATACGCATATACGAAAAATATAGAACGTAAATACAATTTAATAACAAAAACCACACAACTAATCTAAAAAAATTCAAACAATATTTTCTAATTTTAGCAACAATACTCGTTGCAGTTCATTTTGGCAGAAAATGGCGTATTCTCGGACTTTTTCTTGTGGTACTCCAATAAATTTCGAATGGAATTTATATCAGGACATTTGGGTGGAGTGTCCATAAGGTGAGGACAATTATATAAACGTCAGGAACACACTCGATAAGCTTTATGTTACTAGATCATTGTGCTGATAAAATCCCCAGTTGTTGCCAAGAAAAATTTTCAGCACACATTATTTTAAATTTTTCTTGAAAATGTCGAGATATACATTCTGATCCATCTCCCACCAATAAATTGCAGGGTTTTGAGGCCAGTATTTGAAAAAGAGTCCTTGACCATTACTGATCCACCTATGTATTTCTCAATTGCTTTCAAATTATTATTGTGTGTGTGTGTGTGTGTGTGTGTGTGTGTGTGTGTGTGTGTGTGTGTGTGTGTGTGTGTGGTGTGTGTGAAATTCCTCTTCAGATTTTCACCAGATGTAAGGCTTGCCGTCGGATCCGAAAATTTGCTCTCATCTCAGTAAGTAAGACATTTTTCCAAAAAGAAAAATCCTTATTTCCACGTTTCTTGATAATTTAAGTCATTATTTTGCAAATTTAAATAGTATGATTTCTCTTACTTATGATAGACTTTTGTCTGACTTTCCCTCCATTGAGATCTGTTGTATGGAATATATTTTTTTATTGTTGATGGGCATTTTTAGCAATAATAGATGGGTTTAATGCTCTAAGAAACGGATTTTCTTTTAGTTTTCTGATTAAATATCGGTTGTCCTCTTCTTTTAAAATCTTATTTTGGGTTGTCTAAAACTTATTTTTAAACCTGATTATTAATTTCGAAGCATTTAATGATGTCATTAACCATTGAAGGATTTTTGTGAACCATCTCGAATATTTTTGGCACACACTTTCCATCTTCAGCATGCTTAATTTTCTTAATTCGATTCTCGGTTGGCACCTTTGCCTTGATATTTTAATATAATTAATATTTCATTTTATAGTAAATGAAAATAACACAATTAAGAAATTCCCCTGATCAATTATAACATTAACCATAAATATGGCAGTAATTTTTATCCAGAGTTCCAATTATTTGGTGCTTAGTTGTGAGATGTCCGAGTTTGGCTTGTGGACTCTTTATCACAAATTTTACTTGTGTATATAAATTTTAAATTGTAATTTAAGAATTGGGGCCATTTGAAACTGTTTTTAGGTGTACAATAAAACCACTGCTAAAAACACTGTTTCACTTTTTTTCTAACTCCTTTTAGTTAAAATATTTTAACCGAGCAAGTCTTTTTCCTATGGTGTCCAAGTTTGGCTTTTAGTGACTGCATATGCGAAGTTTAGTAACTCTAGGTCAAACAATCTAAAATGTAGAAGTGCACCACAAACATACATAATGATAATGAAAATGAAATGAAAACATATATGAAATAACAAATAACAAAAATGAAAAATGTGTGAGTATGTATCTGTATATGTATATCAGTTCTCTAGTGGCCAAACCAAACTTAGCGTTACCAAATTTGATTCAAATATTCTTTGGTATAGAGAAATACGTAGCTCGGGGACAATTTCTTAACATTTTAATTAATTAAAAATTAAGTAAAATTTTGGCATTTTTTACTTTAATTTCCGAAAATATAACAGCTCAAAAACATTATTTTATATCACCTTAAAATTTAAGAAATTCTCATTTACAGATACCAATTTTTTTCAATGTAATTTTTTCCCTTTTAATCAATTTTTTAAATGTATTTTAAACATATTTTACAAAAATATAATTCAATGATGAGGTGAAACTCAGATCGTTTTTTTTTTTTATTATCAATATTTCATTCTGGCTTTTTTCCATTGTTGAGGTCAAGATAGGAAGATTCTGCTACATGGAATAGATTTTTTTTATATAGGACGCCTTTACTAAAATTATTGAAATTGTATAGCATTTGAGATCGTTTAACTTTATATTCAAAGAAATTTATAAAGGCAATCAATATATACAGGCTGACAATTTTGAAACATTATTTCGCTTTCCTGTGATCTAATTAAGTATATAAAGATGTAGACAGCAAATTGGAGAAATTCATAGTACAACGAATATAAAGCTTCCAAACTCACATTAGCTACATATCTATCGTTACCATTGAAATACAATTGCATAAATTATTTAAATGAACTTTTTATCCAGTAGAAACAATTGTTCGCCAAAGGAAGACTGGGTATGAATAAAACGTTATTTAACAAAAGTAAAGATCAATTAAATATATTGAATAAAATATTCTTATAAAATCCCATAATAAATTTTCAGCAACTAAATGCAATTTCAAAATTGATAAAAATACCATCAGTAGTATATTGCCGAAATAATATTCATGTAATAAGCACAGAAGTGAGTGAGGAGATACCCTATTAAGTTATGAAACAAAACTAAAACTATCATCAGATCAAGATAAAGTCCAATCTATAATTTTAGAACAATTATTAGGCTTTTGTTTTTCAGCCCTAAATTAATATCCTAAAAAGTGTGCTTCTTTTTAATATCAGGTTAATTTAACACCGTCAGCAGTATTTTAGCCTATAAGATAAATTCATATCATGTAAAAAATTAACACCCGGCAAGAACTTAAATTATTTTAAAAATTGAAACCGAAGTATTCATTAATCAGGAATAAAATTCCTTAAAAGTAATTATTTTTAATATTATTATTGCTATTGCAATTTCATTCATATCGGTTCCCTGTTACTAAAGCATATATTGCCCCTGATTACTTTGAATGGATGAGTGAAGAAGAAAAGAAATCTTAAGACATTTGAAAAATATCCATAATTAAAGTAAGACAATTTTAAGGTTACGAGAAATTTAAATGTCACAAAGATAAAATTTTGAGTAAAAATTATCACTAATGATTTCTATGAAGAAAAATACAGAGAAACCAGAAAATCAGTAACACTTTGTTAAAAAAAGGTTTTCAAAATTTATATATTTTGCTAAATAAAATAGCAATTAGCGCAGTTGTAATTGGAATGCATTATTGACAACTAGTACAAGTAGTATTTACAAGTGACAGAATAAGAAAGTAGGTTAAGGTGGTATTATAATTGCTTAATGATGCGAAATTACATTGGTTTTGAGGTACAATTTATTAGGGAAACTGCATTAAGGGACCTCTGGGGGATTAAAACATTACAACAAACCCTTCTATATTTAATAGATAATGGATTTGAATTTAATTTAAGAAATTGCAATTAAAAGGAACGGACAGGAAATTTTTTTGGGCAGCTATATTAGAAATTTACAGTTAAATTTTCGGAAAACTAAAGTCAACATTCAGAATCTAAAATTGGGGATGTTAGCAAAAGGCTTCATGAAGATGGTCTAAGGACTATGCCATTATTTATCACTTACTTCTCATCACAGGATAGATCGTTTCAAATAACATGGGGAAATATTTTTTGAGCTGCATAAAAATGAATGAATTTTCTCACCAAAATATGTTCAATTTACTTGGAAAGGGATTAATCTTCTTAAGCTGGGAAAAAAGCTTCACCATTTATGAAGAATCTCTTAAACATATTCGGAAAATGCGTGCAATGTGTGAGTATGTGTGATTTGGTATCTCTTTAAATAAACACGCATACCTTCATGCATATCTATCAACATTAAAGTAACTGTTCAATAACAATAGCTTGATACGCGCCATGTCCCTATAAAATAAGCAATATAATTCCGTCTTACAAAAAACAGCAGACTCTTGATCACCTAGGAATCGTAATGTGAAAGGTTGTTTTTATAAGGAGGCATATTACACATTTGGCTTGAATTGGGAACGTTCAATGTTGGAACGTTTCAAGGAAACAAACTGTTACTCTCAAATTTATTTATCTGGCCTTTGCTGCTCTAAGAATGAATTTTCAGAGCAAAGATTCTCTCTTCTCACTGATCTCATGGATCGATTTCATATTGAATTCCATATTCATAATTCCACCTTATCAAATTGATATACCCAATTGTTCGCGCCTAATTTCAAAATAAATAAGTATCCAATGATGATTTTTTGTTTATTTTGATTTGAAACAATTTCCACAATTAAAATCCACATTTAATATTTTGAGTTATCTCTATTTCATGCAAACCAGTCTATTTAGGTGACAGTTAAGGTCATTTTATTATAAAGACCTCTTTGGTGATCAGCTGATTCGCAGGAATTAATGCTTGTTAAAAAATTTATTAAATATTTTATATAACTTGGTCATAATGGTTTCCACAAAAAAATATTTCTAAGTTTCAGCATTCATATGGCAATAATTTTTAAGCTTCCCGTCCATTAAGGCTTATCTGTTCATTTTACTATGCATTTTCCTTATTTTCTTTTGGATGCTATACAATTTGCAAAAAATGAATACACTCTGCTATTTCTAGATTTTATACAAAATAACCTAATTTCTAAACTGAAGTAATGTGCAATTCGGCAATTTTTTCCTGTTAATAAATATTTTAAATATAAATTTAAATCTTCTTCAGATGTTTCTCAGAATTAAGTAAATTAGTGTAAATTATTCACTTGCTTTCGTGAATCTACTTTGTCACGATTTACATTAAGGACAGCTTAATTTAATTATTTTGGGAGTTTAATTTTTTAAATATTAATATTGACAACAATTCGGATAATAAAATAGATACGAAAAAATATCTGAAACTTTAATAGTGATTTTCATCAATGACATTGATTTTTTCCATTTTGTTTTTATATTATCGATTCTGATATGATTATTCGGTCATGCTATGTACGATTCTTTTTGCTGAGCATTTAATATTCGTACAGAAAGTTTAGGTACCTTTTGCATTCTTATTGGATGATAAATTTAAAATATTTTCAAAGTTCTCCATTATTAAATGTTACTGATATTGTCTATGATATAGACAAAAAAAAATTAGGAAAATACATAATATAATAGACAGTGTGAATAAAGACTTTAGAATAAATTTAAATTGTATCTCCATCAAAATTGAAAGCTTAAAAATATTTTGCTGAGGACGCTATGAAAACAAAGTTACTATAAAGTTAAAAAATATTTATTTGAAATTTTTTAATGGTCACCAAAGCAACTGGTCACCAAAAGCAACTAATTGTAAGTAAAGATATAAAACCCCTCTAACTTATTTGTAAAGCATAAAGATTTAAAAAGCTACGCTTATTAAATCTTTAAAATAAAGTGTGTGTTTTTTAATTACACTCCTACTAAATAAATACGTTTCATGCGTTAAATCCTCGAGTACGTATTCTGTAAGATAATTCGGTTTCACTTGGAATTAATAGTTTAATAGTTTATTTCTTAGGCTAAAAAATAGCAAAGTTAAAATTCTTTTGACTTACATTTTATAGAAAATAATATCATGTTTATAATCATTATGGACATTTTCATGCTGAAAAATGGGAGTGTTTTTATCTTCTTTATAATTAATTAGAAGTGATATCTGGTTTTATTAGCATATTTTATTATTGTTTTTTCAAATAGGTGGAATAAAACATGTATCAAAGGAATAAAAAAAGTGCCACAGATAATTTTCAAGAAATTTATACATCTATATAGAATATAAAATGCCAACTTAAGTGACAAAGAAATCTCACTTATTACATATTGTCCAATGTAAAAAAAAATAATAATGTTTCATTAAACTTCGCTAATGAATGAAGTTTCAAAGTTTTATTAGAAGTGCTCTAGATAGTGTTAGAGAGAAACTCCATTTTAACTCAAGGGAAGATGTAAAAACAATTAAGGAATATTCGAAAATAAGTCTAATCACTGCCAGTTTCTTCTTCTTCTTCAGTGGCGCTTCAGCCCAGGGTGGGCCATGGCCTTCCGCAGAATCGAATTCCAGGCTGCCCACTTCTTGGATAGACTTCGCCAGTTATTAACTCTGAGAACTTTTAGATATGTTTCTAGACACTCGATCCACCGGATCCTCGGTCTACCCCTTTTGCGGGTTCCAGATGGTTTAGCGTCGAAGATCTTTTTGGTGGTTCGGTCATCTTTCATTCTAATTAAGTGTCCTGCCCATTTTAGTCTTTGGATTGAGATAAATTTTATTATGTCAGGTTCTTTGTATAGATTGTAAAGTTCCAAGTTTGTTCTTCTTCTCCATGTGTCATTACATTTCACACCTCCTAAAATACTTCGCAATATCTTTCTTTCAAAAACTGCTAAGATTTCTTTATCACTTTCGGTCATTGCCCACGTTTCAGCAGCATATGTTACTATGGGCCTTATCAAAGTTTTGTAGAGCAAAAATTTTGTTTTCCTGCTAATCAGACTAGATTTTAGATATTTGTAAATTCCATAAAAACTCTGTTACGCACTTCAGGTGTTACATCATTAACAGTATTCAATTCAGAACCCAGATAGGTGAAACTATTAACTACTTCAACTTTGTAATCTCCTATTTCAAGTAAGGTGTCATTGAAACTGGCAGTCGTCATATACTTGGTTTTAGTTTGATTAATTAGAAGGTGCATTTTCTTTGCCTCATTTACCAAGCAAAGGAAGGCCTGTTTGAGAGTCTCTAGAGTCCGTGCGACAATGGCCATTGCCAGGTTAGCAATTGCTAAGTCTTACCTATGGAATTTGATAATCATACCTTCCAAAATTATTGCCTCACAAATATGATTTTTGCATTATTTAAAAAAAATGTTTTTAAGGATTTTAATTTCCGTTCAATGCAATGGTTTTGTTAACTTTAATAATTTTTTAATGTATTGCACAATTTTTAAAAATTAATTTTAATGCTATGATAAAGTTCAAATTCATCTATCAAGATATTAATTCGTCTACTTTTACCAAAATTAATATTAAAACTTGAAAACTCCTTAAACAACAATTTTTATTTCTTCTTTTATTTCGTAATATGTGCATTCTATTTAAAAATTGTAAAGGTTATAATTCGTTTTGATTTGTTTCATTAAATTCAAGTTTTTCTGTCTTATCAAATATTAAGATGTTTTTTAAATATGTGTATATATATGCATTCCATAATATTATTTAACTAGCTACGAAGAAAATTATCTGGTCGAATAAGCTAATCATCAATGCCGATTAACAATATAATAACCTAATAATAAAAGCAATAAAAATTATATAGCAATATAAGTAATTTAATTATTTCAGAATTTGGATTCAGAATTTGAAAAAAGCAAACAGTATCTAAGAAAGTAAAAAAAGAGAGGGGAAATAAGCCATGGATGAACTATTTTACAGAAAGCAAATTTAAATTTCGTTTAGAATAGAAATTCCTCTTACCTAAAAAAAAAGTCATTTCTTCGTCAGTATCATCAAAAAATTACTTTCAAATATTGGCCGACCTTGAATCTCTCTAAATTCGGACGATCTCTCATAGACTATAATAGACAACTGCAAATTTTCTTCACATGTTTGTGGATGACGCTTTCACTTTTCATATAGATTTGAAAACGCTTTTTTTGGGGGGGGGATCAAAATGAAGCCTTTTTATATATCTATGCCCTATTTCTCTCTAATTTGGGTACACAATGTTTTCAAATAGATATTTTCTTCATATAACATAAATTTTGGTAACCATAATATGAAACTCCTATTTTATTTAGTTGGCAAAAATTCGACTGTAAATAATTTCGTAAATTTGAAATAATTCCATAAATTTTTAGAGTCGTATATAACAAAACTTCTAAAAGTAGTCAAAGTGTGGATCCATCAGAAATACTACAAGAAACACTTATTATTTCAAAAGATATAAATTATTTTGGAGGAATTAGAGAAATTTAGAATTATTTTATTTATCATCGCATTTCATTTTATTTTTTATGAGAAAAAAAATTATTTTTGAACCATATAGAGAGGATATACATGACAAAGAAAAAGTATGGATAAAATATAAGCTTTCTCTTAATATATTTATTCTATAATATGTTGAAATGAACGAGAAATATGATGGAGATTAGGTGAAATAAATCTAAGCAAAGAACGAAGACTTCTCTGACTTTTGATATTGTGAGAGACACATTTTCCGAAATGAGAAAATTTTGCTTCACAGTTTTCATAGAGTTACTAAAACAATTTAATTCTTTTTACAAAGATTTGTTTTGGTTTTTCTAAAAAATGTTATGAAAATAGATTTGAGAAAATTCTATTTTGAGAAAAACAATCACTGAGAACCTCACCTCACAACATATTTAACCATTGATAAAAAAAAATTCCAAAAGAAAAAAATCCATCAAATATGGCAAAATATCCAATTTAAAGAAATTTCTTCATTTCACAAATAATATGTTTGTAATGTGTTTTATATAAATGGACGGTCCAAAAATATTGGTACTAAGCAAATGCTCAATGTCCATATGTGAAAAGCTTAAGATCTATCATGTGAAAAGAATATGTTCTGAAGTATTAAATTTTTTTTATTATATAATAATATAATTTTGTCATATTTTTTTTTAAACTATATAAAACTATAGTGCATTTAAATATAAAAATTATAAGAACTTTAAACTTCCAACTATATAAAAGGAATGTTTATAAAGTAATTCTATTTCATTTGTCAAAGCTATTAAAATTTGTTATAATTTCAAAATTATAAAAGAGTAATTACAATTGTACGTAAAATTTAAAGTTATAAAAATGTAATTAAGCTAATATTCTCCTGAAACCCATAAGCAAATATTAAAAATTCCAGAAATGTCAGAATATATTTTTTAAATTTCTGATACGCTTTAAACTAAAGCATTGATAAGCAACTTAACATACAACTAAATATTAAAACAAATTTCCCACAATAGTAGTTAAAAAGTTTGTGAAAGTAATAATATTCCATTGTTAAATTTCATCCAAACTTAATTACCCTATCCGAAAGCAACTCAATTTCTTATTTAATGTTTGCCTAAACAAAGAATATGCAAAAAAATGCATATTCTTTGCATTTTTTTGCATTCGGAAAAAAATGCATATTGATATTATTATTAACAATGATAACAAAAATAAATTCTTCATTTAACTCATATGTTTAGAGTTTGCAAAAAGGTTTCCATGTTTTTAAAATTATTTTCGTACGAGAAATTGCTCACAGAAAAGAATTATTACCTTTGGCAGTCGTTTTTGTGGCACTCTAGAAATCGGAATTACTTATTGAAATCTGAAGAAAAAAATCGAAATATAATAATTAGCAGCGAAGAAATGCATCGCCATTATCACCTGACTAAACCACAGTCTCTAACATTGAAAAGAAATTTAAAAAATTATATTCTTTTGAGACTGGAAAGTCAAGTTGAGATGCAGTAAACTGTTTCAATTATTACTTATTACTGTCACCTAAATCTTTGCACTTTTGAAATTTTCCAATATCGTAGTTATTTCAGGAAAGAGAGTAAACACTACGTTATGTCATTAAAGAATTTTTTTATGTACTTATGGTATTTTACAAATAATATTGGTTCATTACTAAAAATCCTTTGTTATTTCAAAATGTTAAGTATAAATATTATATTTGATGTACTTCAGTTAATAGAATAGTTTAAATACAAACTTTGCAAATGTCACAAAATCGTTGTGGTTCATAATTATATATTAAAACTTTTTTCATTGTGGAGCATTAATTATGTACTAAATAATATAAAATGATAAATGTATGAAATATAAAAAAAAACTTGATTAATATATTTTAGAAACAAAACGTTCTTATATATGATCTAGATTGGCAATTATACATCTTCAAAATCGTTTGCTAAAGAATTTTGAAGCTAAGGTAAGAACAAATTCGTTTGATGTGCAACGAAATTGAGCTTACCTTAAGAATTTGCAATGATTTTGAGACCATAACTTTTAATCTATATGAAATATAGATTGGCAGTTATATCGTTTCAAAGTCATTAAATTTGCAAATTCTTAAAGTAATGAAATATAGATTGGCAGCTATCTAATTTTTAAAAGAATGAGCAAATTCAAAAGAATGCTTAAACGAAAATAGTGTTAGATTTCTCCCAAAGGTTAAGTAAGTTTTAAAATTTCTCTTTATCTAAATTGTTTATGAAATTTTCTTATTTTATTCTAGTTATTCTCATGACGTACAGATCTTTATGATAAAAAAATGGCTGTATGCAAAATTATCATTGATTAATTCCTTTTTGATTGAGTGGTTTCCTTTTTGACTATTATTCAAAAGAAATTTCATTCTCATGATTGCTGAAGGAAATGGAACTTCAAATTACCTAATAGTAGTGAATATTCGTAGGTGCGGGAAGAATGAAAGAACATAACAATTGGGAAAAAAAATATTGCGCTAGTAGTAGTTGAAGATAAGATAGAAAGTAGTTAAAGTGCAACTAAAATACTGCGAGCTAATAACGTTATACCAATACTGAAAAAAGAATATACAAAAATGCACATAACTATGAAAAAAAAAAATTTATATCTCAGACGCTGGGCAGTTAATTTCAATCATATATTTATTTGTAGCTGTATACAATTTACTGTTAACATCGGATCTGAATAATAAATTTAGAATTAAAGAAAAGAAAAGTTAAACTATATTAATATTTACATATGATTAAACGGATAAGTACTTTTGATTCAAATGATTAAAAAAAAAAACTAAAATTTGTGTTTTAAACGTTCTGTCCTTTAAGATTTGATTTACATTTCTTTTTATATTGATTACCTAAATTTATTTCATCCAGAGATTATTTTTTGATATGAAATTATGTTCGGATTCTAGGATTAATTCGGATTAATTTCTATTATCTAGTGTTTTTTGGCAATTTTTATTGGTATGTTCTTTTAAAACATTGTTATATGATATTTAATTGTTCTATGTTTGCTTTTACTTCTCTTATTTCATGTGTTTGTAAAGATGAAAATCTGTCCTCATATTTTATGTGCTTACAAATTTAAAATTTTGCATAATTGTATATTTCCGAATTTGACGCATATTTTAATATTTTCAGAAACATGTTATCAATTATTTGCATTTTAATTAATTTTAAATTTTAACCATGTATAAATAAACTATTTAGACCTTCCTCTTCTAAAGGTGATAGTATTATATTCTGAGAGAATAAAAGAAGGTTCATTCATCTGCTGACATTTCATCTGCTGACAATTCATCTGCTGTGTTCTGGAAATCGTATAATATTATTTTTTAAATACGATATTAAAAAAATTTATTACAAGATTCCGTTACAATTATAAAATTAAATTATGAAATATATTTAAAAATTGTAAGCAGAAAATAATAAAAATTATATTACGATATAAAACATTGTAATAAATAGATTTAAAAAACGTTTTTTTTTTTTTTTTGTCAACGAAATAAAAAGAAATATTTTTAATCAAAAATCTGGAGGTGAAAATAAAATTATAAAAGTGTGAGATACTGAAAATTATGCAAGAAGAAAACTAAATCACAATGAGCATTATAAGAAAAAATTTCCCGGAATTTTCTATAGAAGGATCGAAATAAATTATGAATGATTATTATTTCAACTTATCAATAGCATGTCGATCTGGGTACATTGTTTTGTGATTTTTTTAAAAATCTCCCGACTTTTTAATAAGAAGTTTTTAACTGATGTTTATAACTGATGTTTTTGTTTATAAAACGTTTTTATATTCAGTATTTTTACTTTACTTTTTATATACAGCGGCTCTAACAATTGGGGGCACACCTTACTTTAATTTGATAAATCCGAATTTTAATATAAATAACACATTAACGGTAAGTGTAAACATGTTTTCCTTTTAATACATATTAAATGGTTTAATTTAAAGTAAAAATAAAGAACAATTGACAAAAAAATTCCAAATTGAAATGTTCCAGAAACATTTTAAATAAAAATAAGCAGATTTTTGCCTCAAAAAATTAAGAATACACCAATGAATTTTTTATATCTTGCATATAAAGAAAGCATTTAGTTCCATATCCTTTGGCTCGTATAAAGACCTTTAAACGTCGTAATACCGATTCAACCAATTCTTGGTGGTATTTGAAGACATTTCACTACATTCCTCTTGCAATACATGTTTTAAATGAGTTTCTTTTTCTAATTTTGCGTTTTTGGTACACTATTTTAAGTGTAGCTCACTGGTATTCAGTGGCATTGATGTTGGGTTTCTGTGATAGTGGGTGTAAATGCTGTTTACAATGAAAAAGACGCCCCATTTTGGAGTTTCTGCATTCTGTTTATGGTCTGCAGGAAAATGAAATCTTCATTTAAACCCAAATTTTTAGCACTTTCCTTTAGATTATTGCGACCATATGGTTCAACCAACATGCCACAGAAATTCGTCAAATCATAAACAGAACAGTAAGGGCTGAAACTGTACGAAAGGTAGTTGGACAATCTGGACATAAAAGTCGTAATGTTAGAGAGAAGTCGTTCATCTTCTTGCAAATTCAGAAAAGCTTTTGTGAAACTTTCAAACTTTTTAAAAATAACTTTTGGAAGAAAGTTATATTTAGTGATGAAAGAAAACTCAATATTTTTAGCAGTAACAGCTGTCGCACCGTATGGAGAAAAATTAATACTACTTTGTACTCAAAAAATTTATGTCTTACAGTTAAATGGGCATGTTTTGTTTTACTGTAAGACATTGAATATGTCTTACAGAAAAACCAAACAGACACCGTCTTGTTTTGGGGTTATATGGTTTCATCTTGGGTAGGAAATTTAGTTCTTGAAAATGACATTATAAACCATATGGTTTATTTGGAAATATTTCGCTGCAATCTAAAGGAAAGTACTAAAAATTTGGGTTTAGTAGGAAATTTCATTTTTGTGCAGGATAACGACCCCAAAAAGAACGCACGTAACATCAAAATGTGTATCTTTTTCAATGTAAACTGCAGTTGCAAACACTACCACAGTCCGCTGATATCAGTGTCTAGTTTAGTTAGTTTAGTTTAGTTATATTAACGTCCCGTTTAAAGCAACACGAGGGCTATTTTGGGACGGACCTCGTAATTTTGAACCACGGTCAGATGACGAGGACGACACCTGAACTGGCACCCCCCCCTCTCCACACCACGCCACACCAGCGGGAGGACATTTGGCCTGACAGATTTAACGTGCAACAGACCCCCTCACACGACGGATCTTCGGTGGAATCCAGTCTCGAACCTGAAACCCTCCGGTTCCGAAGCCGAGACCTTACCACCGGGCCACCGCGGCCCGATATCAGTGTCATTGAATATCTGTAGCCACCCTCGAAACAGTGGCTTAAAAACAGAAAAAGTAGAAATAAAACGTATTTAAAAGTTGTGTTGCAAGAAAATATGGGGTGAAATATCTGAAATATCACCAAAAATTTGCCGAATCAGTAACGCGATAATTAGAGGCCATTATAAAAGCCAAAAAACAGGCAATTAAATATTAACACTTTCTTCATTTACGAGATATTACAAAAATGTCACTGCTATATTTATTCTCCGTTTTTTTAGGCAAATTTTTATTTGAAATGTTTCAGAAACTTTTCAATTTAAAAATTTTTCGTTGATTGTTCCTTGTCTTTATTTTAAATAATACTATTTGTTATGTGTAAAAATAAAAACATATTTGCACTTCACGATAATGTGTTACTCAGGATGAGAGTCTGTTTTATCAAATAAAACTAAGGTAAACGAAATTAAAATCTAAATTGCTTCAGGCACTCTATATATACTGCTTTAAGAGCTCTATTTTAAGTATAATCAATATTTATTGAAGGCTTTTGAGAGAAATGGAGTAATTATAAATTTCTAAATAATTGGCATTTAAATAAAATTATTATTTTAACAGAAGCATTAAAGCTACTCTTATATTATTTGAAATACAAAAACTTAACCATAGGTCATCTTAATAGGTCAAACGTCATAGCTCAAATGATCTTAACTTTTCTATACTTCATAACATTTTTTATCGGTTTCTTGGAATTAAAGTAGGAATTAGCCTTTTAATAGAATTCCTTTAATATTTTTTTCTATACACTATGATATCAAACAATTGTTAAAAAATGTTTTAAACAGACTTTTAAGCGTAATACACATCACCTAAACATTAATTTGAAAGCCTTACAAAAATTAGGTAAAATAAGTTTCTTTATTATCATTGCATTTCTGCAATGAATTACGATTTTCAATAACAAATTATTTAGTTTTTAGGATAATGTTTCAAAATTTATTTCTCAAAAATTAAAATGGAATTTATTGGAACTGATTATTATTTTTTAACTACAAGTCGAACGGCAAATTCTCCTTATTGCAAAAAGTGTTTCACAACTATTGTCTTCTATTCATTTTTCTTCCTTCCAGCAACAGAATTTCGGTAATATAAAAGCATTTGATAAACATTTTATCCGAAATATTCACTTCTTCAAAAAAAAAAAAAAAAAAAAAAAAAAGAAAGAAAGAAAACTTGAAATGCTACAAATTTTCGATGACGTTGAAAGAATTCTTCAAGGACCTTTTTTTTTCTCCCATTTTTCGAATTTCTTCCTGATAAAAAAAAATAAGGACAGATACGAACCTAATTTTTTTTTTTATTTAAAAAAAACACGCACACACTTTGATTAAGTTTTTTGACCTTCTTGATGCAGAAAAAAAGGGGGATGAAGTATTTTTCTGTAAACTTCTTTAGTGTTCTTGAGGTCGATGTTCTAACTTATATTTTCTCTTTTCATAGTAGGGGGCTAACGGTACATGAAAGGGAAAGTTCGTTAAGGGTATTTCCGGGAAAATAGTCTAGGGTCGTCGCTCAGGAATAAGGTCAGTTGGGTGATACAATTCAGTTACCTACACTGCAACTGAGGCTCCCCAAATTGAAAACAATTGTTTCGAAACTGAAGAAAAACCTTTATTTCCATTCCTTACTTTCTCTAGAACTTTTGAGCCTTACGAAACGGTTTGTAAAAGAGTTGCAAGAATTTCAGTTACAGCAACTTTTCGTAGAAATAATCGTCTGCTATTTTTTCTTCGTTCGATTGCAACAGGAATTTTGTTTTTAAATTCGTTTTTTGTCTGACTTTCCAGGTCTTCAAAGTTATTTGTGAGGGAACCAATGAAGTGCCATCGTATTGCCATATAATAAAGTGTCAAAAATTTCTTTTCGCTGTTTACATAACAATAAGGAAAAGTTATGATTTCCGATCTACAAAAATAAAGTTAAATTGTTGCTAGATATATATCAATATTTTAAGAGTTAGCTCAATTGAGTATGAAATTTCCAAATTTTCTTTAAAAAATATTAAGTAAAAGTTTATGTATAAGATCTGATTATGTCATTAAAGTCTATTTCTGTAAAAATACTGATTGAATATCACATTTTTAATTCTCTATTATCGTAAAGCAGAATATAAAAGAATAAATTTCATGTCAACATGGCTATGCTTTAACTGTCACTGCTCAGTTGTATATATTTATATCTTTGAAAAAAAGGCAATTATATGTAACTTATCCTGATAAATATTCTCAGAATATTTATTCTTTTTAATTAATGTTGAAAAAACTTTTTAGGCTCTGGTTTTTATTTTTATATAAGAAGGCATTAAATGATATTGTTCTGACATTCAGCAGATTCTGCTATATTTATTAGTAAAAATTCTACCGAAAATCATTGGAATTCCAAATTCCTTCAATTTAAATTCCATTCAAATTAAAAAATATTTTTAATATATATTCCTTTATTTTTGTATGTTGTGATAATTATCTTTCTGATTTCTATCAAAATTTATGTTGGTACAATTTTTCAATGATAGAAAAGCTTTGAAACAATTATTATATCTTTCGTATTGTATTTTTAGATACCTCATTCTTGACTTTAAAAAAAGTGGCAAAATATTTTTTTTAATTTCTCACAGTATCTGCGAGGTAGTAGAAATCAAGATAGGTTAAAAATGTAATATTTCATATTTATTTGCTTAATAAGACATCGGCAATAAAAAAAAATTCCTCAAAATAATCATATTTGCTAGTAATTAATTTAAACACGTGATCCGCTAGAGGCATGATTTGATGTGAGAATTTATTATCTTTAAAATCTAGAATATTGACCATGTTGAATTAACTTCATATTTGTTTTCCCCTAAGATAAAACATTATATGCAGTCGAAGATAAATCTCAAAGATTTTTTGAGAATATAAAATATTTTCAAAATAACGTAATTAAAAAAATTAGGCAAATAAAATTTATAAAATCAATGTGAAAATTTGAATATGTTTAAATAAAGCAAGAAAATCCATGGATTTTAATAACAATAATAATGATATGTGAGTGCCTACCAAGTAATACTGATGTTATAACTGTAGTTGTGTAAAAAGTATTCAAGCATTGGGTTTTGATATATGCATTTTTTAAGATGATAGATGGAAATTCCCAAGAGGAAAATACCTTTGAAACGAATATTATTTTAAATCTTTATTAATTGTAGGGAAAAAACATCAATTTATATAAATAATAAATTTTGTAATGTAAATATTTTCTTTAAAACATTTCCTAAAAGAATAAAAGCATTTCTTTTGCAGATATTAGAATTTATACTTTATTGTTATATGATAAGCGATGCAAAAACTATTTCACAGAATTAAAAAAAAATAGATACGCTCAATTTGAAGAAAAGATACGGAAATAAAAGAGTGTATCCATTTTTTGTTAGCACTCTCAAAGTCCATTTTGAACTCATATACTCAAACAATTTTCAATAATAAAAAATACGATTTCTTCATTCAGAATTATTTTCTGTAAAAACAGAAATCTCTGATGTGCATAATGATAACAAAATGAAAAGGATTAATTTGGAACAAAAATTGCCAGAAGAAAAATAAAAAAAATTCATCAATTTTTTTTATGTAGTTGAAAATCATTTCATTCCCGCTTGTGAACAAAATGAAAGCTTGTAATGCTTGTTCTGAAGCATAAAAAGACTTTTTTTTCACATTTTAATATCAGTATCTTTGTTTAAAAACTATACGCATTCACGTTTTGAATATAATTGCAATCCAACTAGATACTTATTCGAAGTTTCGATATCAATTTTTATCTCAAGATATTTGAGCTTCAAATACAATTCATTATTTTTTTAATGTATACTTACAAGAAGACGCAAATTAATAATTACTGAAACAAGAAATTAGATTGTAGAGAAATCATACAGTTTTTTCCTTTTTTAAAAATAACGAAAAATTATTTTAGTTTTTGTAACAGATACATTCTATCATTGTCAAATGATATGAGGAGTTACAATGCTATTGTCATAGTTCGATTTAAAACCTGTCTAGCATCACAGGGGGAAAAAAAACCCTTCCCAAATTTTAAAAACATAAAAAGCTCTTCATAAGTAATCTGCTGATTTATAGTAATTTGCTTAAAATATGTAAAATAATACTTTTTAGTAGTTTCAGCAATAACTTATAAAGAGATTACTATAACTGTAATTCATGAAAAGATATTTCGATGACAGTTTTCCTTGAAACTGTGAACGAAGAATTAGAAAATATTGAACTGTCAACTTGATAATGATTTGGCATTATAGTAGTTCTAGACTAGTTTCCCTCTGTGCTTCTAAAATTATTTAATGAAATCTTACTACTGTAAAAGAAAAGACATGATTTCACTAAGTGTAATGGTTTCCATGATCTCAATATTTCGATTTATTTAATGAAAGAATTTTCCGGTAGATAAAGTATTTGTTGCTGATAATTCTTTATAATGTTACAATAGCCCGTTATAACACTAAGTCTGCTATATATTAAAGATATGTGGTTAAAGAAATGTTTTATAATTGCTTTGTAGTAAAATGTTGATAAAATATAATAAGCCAGAGAAAGTTGTCTTTCCGTACTTTCTTGCATACTCCATCAAAAAGATGTTACCCACCACTTACACCCCGTATAAATATTGTGGACACAAGAGTAAAGCGTGAATGCCACAAGTGCACAAATTTTTATTTTCTGAGTTCAACGTATCAGAGTTTTGTGATTTGTGGTGCATTAAATAAACGAATATGCACTTTAGAAGCTTTTTTTTTTTTTTTTTTTGACAAACTGAAACCGGAATTTGATTTTTTTTAAAACTACGATTTTTATATTAAGATCACCTAAAACTTTCATTTATTTAAATATTTGCGTTTTTCAGTTATTATGTTTACATGCAGGCGTAAGTTTAGTTCAACAGATGCTTAATCCTTTGAGAGATTTTGTTTAGTATTTGTTTATGTAATTTAATTATTTTTAATCGTTGTTTTTAGTTAACTATTTGTATTTTTTAATTCTATGTATATTTATTTATATGTATAAATCAATACTGAACATAGATGATGCAATATGCTTCAACCCATAAGTATGTTTGGAATGTGAGGGGAGCGCTCTTGAGGTTTTTTTATAAACAACCATATCCGGTGTTGATGTGAAACTGGTGCAGGCAGGCACCCGCTCGCTCTCCGTTAGCGGCAAAAAGTATTATTTTGTTCACTTGTTGTTAGCGGCACAATCTATATTTCAATATATATTATGTTGTTCCTCGTATATCTGTGATCATCGTCCATGTATGTATATATATATTTGTGTGTGTGAAAATAAACAAGGAAAAGTAAAGAAGAATTTTTCCTTGGGTTAAATATACACACCCTACTCTACAGTATTTAAAAAGAATCTATAATCTATAGGTGCTAAATTTCATATATGAAAATCGCTGTTTTTTTTATATGCGTGCGAAAGTACAAAGACGTTCGATGCTTTCACAGATATGTCGCAAAATATGATAAGGATCTACACTTCAATTACGCGTTTTATTTTATAGTTACCGCATTCTCTTAGAGAATCGTAACTGCAGACTTCCTCTGAATGGATTTAATCCAAAATTTACCAAAAGGTCTGAGCACAGATCATATCTCAAATTTCAACCAGATCGCTCAAAACATTTTTAAATAGTAGTGTTGTTCATAGACATTTCCAAAAATGTTTTTTTCAAATAATTATAATAATAATGTCAAAATTTAGAGGGCAGATCATAAAATTTCATTAGATACTCTGAAACAGATTAATCAATTTTTTAAAAAAAAATGTATATATTTCTCCAATTTATACTATTGCCAATCAAAACCAATAATCGATGAATTTTTTTGTGTATGGACAAAAATTAAAATAAATAATCTTGCTGAAATAAAAATATGCAAGATAATTTTAAATTTGTTTTAAAACTAGGCAGTCTAGATTTATTTTACTAAATGTCCATACTTCAGGTATTTTTATTACCATGCCATTTATTGCTTCCATGAAATTCTAAATATTTTGGGTTCTATTCATATCATCTGACTAACAGTAAAAATTTGTTTTCGACTCGAATTCTAATTCATATAGGACTCAAAATACAGTATGAATGAGTTCTTGTATCATATGGCGTATTAGTTTAAATATTACTCTAAATGAAAAAACTATTTCCTATGATGTATTAATCTTTATCCTATGATTAATCCATTCATTTCTGTAGTGTACCAAGCCTAATATGTAAAGCAAGGGCGGTTCAGGAGTAAAAAAATATACATGTCTTATACAATAGTCTTATACAATTTAGGTCTCATATTTGCTCATTTTCTATCTTACTCCTAATTCGCAACACAGGTTACCTTTTTCTTCATTGATTATAACTCATGAGTTATCCGGCTTGCAAGCTAAATTGCAACCTCATTTATTAAACACTAGCTACCTTTGGCGACTAGCTGGTTCAAGATGGGTAAAGTGTACTAAAATTTTTAATTAAATATTTACGCACCTTGCCCTTTTTATAATTTATCAGTCAAATATATTTAAACTTCAAATTTCGATAACTCGTATTATAATAAAAGCCTTACGATTATTTATTCATTACACAATATATATCTCTGATTTGCAATCAGCTGTTGTCGAATTATTTTTTTTTTTCAATCACAAGCTGGAAGTTACATATAAAAAAGTTTAATTTGCAATGATAGTTGATTTTTTTTAAATTTGAACTTCTGTCAATATGATGGCAGGACGCTGATAAAAGCTATTTTTTTCCATTTGACATGCTCATGTAGATTAAATTTGATTATTTTGTCCGAAATATACAGTTGAAAAATATGGTTAAAGTATTTTTTTAATTTGTTAAAAATAGTTTAACATAAGTTATATGTTAAAACATTGATACCATCAGAAAGTTAATTTTTAAATCTTTAATTTGATGTAAAAATTATGTTTTTGTAATAGGAAGTTATAGCGGAAAAACACCAAAATTTCGCTTAATTTTTAATTAATTTAAATTCTAAATAAAAATTCGAACAAATCGCTCCGACATGCACATTCCCGGTGTCTAATGTATACACATACCAAATATGGTAGCTCTAGGTGGAACGGTCTGATCTGTAGAGCACCAACACACACTTATTGAGCTCCATTATAAGTATAGAATAATTCTTCCAAGAATGAAAGTGTCCAAGATTCATGCACGCTGAATTAAAGATTTGGTAATATAAAGAGAATGGGATATTTGGAACCACTTACAATTAAAAGCTAGGAATTTCATATAAATGAACCGAATTGAGATTGTTATTATAACCCAGAATTAGTATTATTATCAGGCAGCTATTTTTTTTTTTTTTCAAACAAATTCATTGGTCAATTTTGTTGACATTTATTATTACATCATGTTTTCATATCTAATTTCAGAATAAAACATTATTTACATGATAAAATATCTTCAAGCAGAAAACAAAAATTTTATCAGATGACGAAATTAAAATATGGTAATTTGCTTTCCCACAATTGCAATAAATTCCATCTTTTAGACTAATCATTAAAATTCCATTTTTTAGACTAATCATTAAAATTCCATTTTTTAAACTAATCATTAAAATTCCGTTTTTAGAGTAATCATTATGATAAATTAATTTAAATTAGATAAAATTTATGGATAATAATTTCACACATTTTTTCCTTTTCAGTTCTCAATTTCTAGAAATATATTTATACCACTTTCAAAATGAACAATCCATTTCTAAATTCATTCTCTGAGATACTTCAGTGTCGAGGGAATTAGCAGGAATACCCTTGAAATCTGTCCTAAAAACCAAGGACAGTTAACAAGAATAGTTCGGGAAATGAAACTCGTTTCCCAATATGTTCTGTGCAGGTCAATGAACTTTTCGAATTTAAGGTGTGTTATTATCGGGCACTTTGTTGAACTATGTATGAGTCTCTTCACGTTACTTGCATTTTTGTTGTTTCTATGGGTGTATAAATGAGCCAGACGCAGAAGCAATAAAGAAAAAGAACAACGTCACAACAGCATTCTCTCTGAACTTGAAATATATTTGCCCCCGAGTTCATGACCCACGAAATGATAATAAACTGCGCTGCATATTGTGCAACAGCGAATTAGGGGTTGTTTCGATTTTCGCATTGAAGATGGAAAAATCTCTGCGAGGTAAAGTGAATTAATTTCATACGATTGATAATAGTTGCCAGTTTAATGACAAAAATATTTCTGCGAAATAAAATTTCAACTTAGCCTAGTTTTGCTTATTTTTAAGAAAATTAAGCCATTGTATTCTCAAGAGAAAAGAAATTCTTGGCAAATTGGCCTGTTTTCGGAGTTATCAAACCTTAGATTTGAATCTCAACTTTTAATTTCGCATCATTCCAATTTAACTTTTCCGATTTAATCTCAATCTGGGAATTTTAGATAATCTTCATTTCACCTTCCATTTAACTCTTCTATGAAAAAATGAAAACACAAATTGCAAAATAAGAAATTAAAATTAGCCCTTTTTTTTTAATTAAAAAATTATAACTTGTTTTGTGCACAATTTAAATACAATACATTTAAATTTTACTGAATAAAAAACATTTTATGTAAATAGGTGGTCCTTAGCCTTATTTTATAAGTATACAAGTTCGAAATACCTAGTAAACCACTACTGCGAGTCGAAACATGTCAGTAAACTTCGAGCATGCTTACATGCTCGAAGTTTACTGACATTCATTAATTACTCATACTAAAATCATTCACGTTTTATTCTTAAAATTTAAAATAATAATTAATAAAGCAATGCTATGAATTTTTGAGAAGCCTCTCTTGACATTTTTCTTGGATTTCAACTTCGTTAAAAGTTGGAGCATTTTATACTGACCCTACGGATTTGAAATCGGCTTGTTTCTTTAATTTTCATATTAAAATAATAATAAAAGAAGATTAAAAAATAATATGCATAAAATACGAAAATTCACAAACATTTTAAATGTAATGTTTCGAAGTTTCTCCTTACAATTAAAAAAAAAAGTTCAAATGAGAAAAGTAATGCATTACAATTTTCAACCGGAAAACATCAGTAGGCAAGCTAGTATTGTAGGTTTCACTATATGCCATACAATGAGTTTTTAATTGGGTATTGTTATGTAATCTGAAAACATCAACAAAACATGCAAAAGAATACGAATTTATAAACAGAATTCTCATTCTTTAACTTTTAACTAAGCAAAAAAAAAAAAAAAAAAAAAAAACCTCGAGAAAATATTTGTGTAAATAAATAACGGGAAACAGTTTAATTTCATTACATCAAAGAAGTAATATTGTAAATTATGCATGAAAATATTTCTTAAAAAAATATGAAAATTCAATAAAATCACCGTATTAAATGATATTAAACATATAATTTTTTGAAGTAAAGGATGATATTAAAAATCACATGATATCAATTAATAAAAATTTTATTAAGATTTTTAAAAAATTGCTCTCATTATCTTATACAAGTTTGTATCGACTTTTATAGCTTGGTCCCAAGGTCTGCCCTGCAGAGAGTCAACACACAGAGATAAGCTTAGCTTATATTGTTATTAGAATTATATAGTTATTAATGTTAAAAGGCAAATATTATGAGAGGATAATTAAATATTATTAATATTAAATTATCCCTTCATCATAATAATCATTTTTTTATCATTACTCCAAAAAATTTTCTCTTCAGTCTTTTAATTCTTTCAACTGTAGTATTTCTATTTTCATGTATTATTTTACCACGAAAGACGTATTAAAATATATTCATGAAGTAGAAATCGAACCAATTCACAGTAAATTTTTCAATAGAGAAAACTCCCTCCAATAGAAAATAGTTTTTCAAACCAGTTGTCAACAACAACCGGTCCGAACAACTTGAAAAATTATAAAAGAGTATTTAAAAAGTGTAAAATTAAATTCATATAGTAAAATAGAATGATGTTTGATTACGCTATCTCTATGTCTACTTACTTAACAAATCAAACATATTACATTCAAACCAACTTAACAATCTAAAATCTGCTCGTAGGCATTCCCTTCAAAAGAACTTAGAAACATTTTGGCAACTGTCTAATGTAAAAAAACAGTTTGAGCACAGGAAAAACAGGAATAAATAAACAGGATTAGGTTAGGTATAAACTACAGCTTAAGTTTCTCATTTTCTTGAAGACCTAAGAAAATTTTCCGGGTGAGCAAGTATATGAACTAAACATGCAACTTAAATGGGCTTATAAAGTAACCTATATCTGTAATAGCATACGATCTAATCGTTTAAATTCAGTAGTGCAAGTAAGCTAAAATCAAGCTTATATAACATTTTAGAATCATAAAAAGTTCAATTTTTCGCCTCTTCGATGAATAGGTTCTGCAGAATAGAATTGGCAACATCATGGCTGAAGTTATGGCGCTCAGGGCGTTTAACTTCCTCTCGCCTTCTTTTTCGGTATATAATTATTATTTGATTTACGAAAACAATATTTTACAGTGTATCAAAGTTGTCACTGAATCCACAGGTTAAATGTGATTGCCTCAGGAAATAGGAGAAAAAGTTTCCTTAACATACAATTTTTTAATTTCATTTCCTTTCATGGAGGGTGGTGATAGGTGTCCCTAATTTTTAATGACGAGGTCATACGCTCGAAAAATAATAAGCACTTGTTCTGTGATTGGTTATGCTTCGCTGTTATTTATTCCATTAAACCGGTTTTCATTCTTTGATTGATCGGCTAAGAAATGATTTTACTCTTTCATAACCGGTTATCTAACGACAACAATGTGCGAAAAAAAAAAAAAAGCCCAATTTTTTCCCTGACATTTTCTACAATTTACAGACAATTACTCACAATGGAATAAGATTCAGGTCAAACATTTTACACATTTATCAAAAGGCATGTCATTCAGAATACGAATGAAGAACATTCTATAGAGAAAAATACATAAACCCCACATCTTTTGAAAACATTTATCCTTTGAAAATATCCACTTTCCCTTGCATCTTCAAAAGTTACAAAAAAATCAAATGCAATGTAACTTGTTATAACATCCATCTCCTCGTGTGAGTTAAGTGCATTGGATACTAAAATTTTTCAATACTACTTTTCAATGTACCTGTTTTGTTGAAATTTAATTTGTTTTAGGGAAAATATCTTGTATTTTGCCAAAAAACTATCATCATCAGAGAAGTATATATTTCCTGCCAGAATAGATTCAATCTTTTTAACCACGTTTCCTTTTAGGAATTAATTATTTTAGGATTTGTTGACATCAAAAACGTGTAGTTTCTACCACGTCATTTGCTTGACTGTGATTGTAACTGCAATTAGAATCGAGTCAGTTTGGTACGCTTTAATAAAAAAAGCGCTTATTAGATGCCTGCACATAAAGTATACTACTGTATAAAGTAAAATTTTTAATACAGAATACTTTTCTGCCCGAATGATTTTAATGAATAATGCCCTTCAGCGAAAAATGATGTTTTCTGAAACGGTGGTTGACGTCCTTCCAAATAAAAAGATTTATTTTTCAGTATCAATGTAACTTTCTAATTCAAAAGGCATTAAAATAGCTAGATATTTTTATTAAATGTTTTTATTTTAATCAGGAATTTTTTGGACTGTTAAATTTTATAAAAATTTTAATATATTCTTTATATATATATATTTAATATAGAAATTTTTTTAATAAAAACTTTACAATTTTTAATTGACTAATCTCTTGTTTGTAAAAATGGAATTTTGTAATAATTCATTGCTCCCTTATGAGCAAAAAGCTTGAAATTTTACATAGTTCTGTGCTCTGATTGACAGTATATTATTTTAATACTTTTAGAATTTTACAATCGATTAACTTGTAAATAAATTTTGAGATCATAATATTAGCGGTACCTGCTAAAGAATTGGTGAAAAATTGATTTCAAGACTCTATATATTTATAAGGATGAATTATAAAATAGAAGGCAAAACAATTTTAAAAATCTACATTTTAATACTTTTATAGAAACTTGCTTCTAAGAACTCCTTTTGTTAAAATTTCACACTTAAGAGAAAAGTAACAATCGCCTTTTTTTGCTTTTACATTTCCTTTTTTAGGAAAATGTATGGAAATGTACAAACAAATTGGAATTTAAAAAGTTCTTTGTTCATTTAAATGTTTGAAGAATAAATTATTTTCAAATATGCATCGGAAAAATGTTTTCTGAATAAAAAATAACTAATTTAACTCATCGGATCCATTTTTGTTTTATGACACAGTTTAAAATGGCTGACTTTTTAAAATAAAAAATTTACCAACTTGTAATGCTTTTCAAACGTTCAATCAAATTTAGAATTTTGGAGTCCATTCAAAATTGGGCAATGTAATGCAATGAAAACTCATAACCGTAATTGAGAAAAAGAGATTACAGAAAAAATCTATTGGTATATGTTAAATTTTAAGATAAATAAATTAAATTAAAGAATTTTTCTACAACTATGATGTACAACATATTAAAATGGTTCAATGCTGAAAAGCAAATTACACGCACACACACAAATAATGATTCACAATTACGAACCTGTAAGACATAAAATGAAGATAATATCCGGATTGCAAACTACGCCCAATTTATTGAAGATAATAAAAAACACAGAATAAGTAAAGGCAATCAAATGTCATCAAAAACAACTAAATTATTTTGAAATAAGCCATTTCCAATAAATTAAAAAATTTTAAAGAATGATTTCAATTTCGAAAAATTGATCGATTTTTGATAAAAATTCAACAGAATTGCTGTTTTTGCAATAGTGCACGCATTTCATATAAAGTTCGGAAATAAAACATTGTTTAATTTTCTATTAAATCTTTCTTCTAGAAATGCGTTTGCCTAAATCCAGTAAACCAGAGGTCTTTTACATAGAGTTACTTCAGATTACACTGGCTCGTAGCTCTACGTAGTCTATTCGTTTTCGGGTTACAAGCATACAAAACAGCTTTGTATCTTGCATGCACTGCTCGTAGTTTTACAAAGACAATGCTTAATTTATGTGTGGTGGCATTTATTAACATCATAAGTATTTGCGTTCATTACAAAAAAAAAAAAAAAAAAAAATGCATCAAAGAGCATTGAATTTGTGATGCAAAATTGAGCCATCTGCAATCATTGTACAATACATAAACAGAATGGTTAATTTCTAAAAAAATAAACAAAGCATTAAAATTTTCCGCAGAAACACTTTTCTGATTAATTTTTTACCGAGACATCTTTATTCAAACAAAATTCTATAAGTATCAGATGATACATCCCTCATACGATAATACGATAGATATAAGATTCCTCATACGATAGATAATAAGTAATTTGGTTTAAAAAAATAATTCACAGAGATAAACGGAAGTCTTAGAATCACTGATATTTTGGTAAAACATAAAATTAAGCTATTAGATAATGTCTGAATTTCAAACATATCCAATACAGCCATTAAAATGAACTAATTCGCGCCTTTAGTCAACCAATTGAAATTGAACAATCGTATCGATATTGATACAGCATTGCATTTACATGCAATTAAGTAATTAAATAAGATTAAGTATTTCCCAGAGTTGCCACTCAAAAATGAAGGAGTTTAGTTTAGTTGTATTAACGTCCCGTTTCAAAAATGAAAAGAAAAATCTCTGTGTTTCTCTGTCCTATATTCAAAGTATGAGGAATTGAGGGGAATAGCACTAATGTGTTTGTTAAAATACAACCATGATTTTAAGGAATGGAAAAAAGTAGGAAAAGAAAAGTAGATAAATTAAGGACTCGGATGAAATAAAACACACACACACAAAACCGTTGCAAAGAAAGATTACTTTTTGCTTGAGATTTTTGGAAACTCAAAATGTGAAGGCAACAAATTGTTGAAGCCTCAGACAACAGATCAGCGATTTATCCTTTTCTTCTTTATTGAATCGGCTTTCACAGTATTACTTTTAAAATATCTATCGTCTGCTAATGTAGTTCTATTCTAGGGTTGGCCTTTATTTTAGCTTTTGAATTATCTATCGTCTGTTGTTGTAGTATTTCCCTCGGAAATCATAGTTTTATTGTCTAACTAGAGCAACTTTAAAAAATAAACTAAAGTCAAAATATCGTTTGTTTAATCTATAAAAATTGTTGGCTCAAGAATAACTTCAACTAACTAAAATAATGTTAATAGAAAATAATGCAGAAGGTTGTCACATTTGTCGATTTATCGCCAACTAAAGCTACAACTTGATTTCCAAATTATACATTATCTGAATTCTTACGAATTGTCTTAATTCATTTAAGTCATTAACCAGTTTGAAACATTCAAAGACTATCAGATTATGCATGCGTCGATATTTAGAAAAACGGCGTGTTCTTTTCATGTCAAAATCGGTAGCCCTTCAAAACTTTGTGTGCCAACTAGATAAATTAAAAATGAAAGTTTAAAAAATTTGTATTATAAATATATACGTAAAGAGAGATAGAGGTCTCACAATTGTTTCAAACCGGTTTAAACTGGTTAATGGCTTAAAATTAATTAAAACAAAAACTAATAATGTTCTCACATGATAACTAGAAATTTGCAATAGTAGATTTCATTGTCATTTCTTTTTTATTTTCATTGTTGTCCATTCATGCATTTGAACATTATTTTCTGCAGACTTTTCAGCCATTGATTTTATGGAATTAATATTTCACCAAAAAAAGGTACGACATATTTGTAAGTACATTGTTTAGCTATATCAATTTTAATGAACATATGTGAAAATATTTCCCATATAACATTGAATACATTAAAGGTGACACAGTAAGTTTGAATTCCCATAAAAATTCATTTTCGGAAGTAATAAATACGACCTTATATTCTGGCAATCTTTAGAGATTGGTTTTAGTTTAGTTATATTAACGTCCCATTTTGAAGCAACACTAGGACTATTTTGGGACGGACCTCGTAATTTTGAACAGTGGTGAGATGACAAGGCCGACACCTGAACCGGCAAACCTTTCTCCGAACTTCCACACCCGATCAGCGGGAAGGCGTTAGGCCCCGATGGATTCAACGTACACCAGACCCGCTTACATGGCGGTTCTTCGGTGAAATCAGGCCTAGAACCTGCAACTCTCCGGCTCCGAAGCGGAGACCTTACCACCAGGTCACCGCGGCCTCTTTAGAGATCGGAATTTTTTACATGGGAAAAAATAATCGATAAAAAAATTCTCAGTATTTTCCTATCTTTTTATCTAATTTTAACATTTCCCAGCATTTTCTGGGATGGCGAGGCAACCCTGGTTCCACTAAATCCTTATACAAACAAAATTCTTCCTACCAGGCAATTAATCATTTAATATTGTCGGAAAAATTTATTTGGTGTAATAATTTGAAACCACCCTTATTCTAATTTTAGGAACAGAAATGCATTTTTTGTATAAATTTAGCCCAAAATATTGAAGTTTTATCTGTCAGTGATATGGTAGGAATTATGAAGTACAATGTGTAAATAATTGATCCAATTGTTACTTTACTAACTTACTAAAACTGAACATTTGTCTTTCTTGCAATGCTTTGAATTATATTCAATTTGAATGATACAAGAGAAATAATTTAAATGTGAAATGGCAGCTTTAACATGTTTTGATTAATAATACTCTATTGAGTTCAGGATGATTATTTTTCTCAAAAATAATAAAAGGTAAATTAACTTACCTTTCAAGTGATGATTTAAAAGTCTAAATGAAATGTTTATTTTATTAATTCACTTACCTCATTTAAACATGAACTGTTTTAAGTGGAAAATACTGGTATTATGCTATGCCTTATAAAGCAAAAAGATTAACTGCTTATATCAGGCATTTTTCATTAAGAACTTTATTCATTATGTTCATAGAAATTTAACATAATGATTAAAGATCTTCTTCAACAATCAAGTTTCAGCATGAAACAAGATTGTTGAAAGGTATCTTTATTCATTATAAAAATATTTAATAAAAAATATTAGACTATATTCTTTTATTATATTTATAAATATATATTAAATTATTTTATTTTTTAAAGCATGCATGAAAAAGACATAAAATTAATTCATGGCAATACAAGGAATAATAAAATATTGAGTGTAAGTAATTTTTCCAGGAAGGATGTTGAAAATAATTTCTATTATTTTTTAATTGCTATTTCTTCTACCTTTTCATTTATTTAACTCCTGATAATCCCCAAGAACAACTCTATGAACTTGACAGTTTCACAACAGTTACAAATATCTAAATAATTCATTAATTAAGAGAAAAATACAAGCGTAATTACTATACTGTTGGTAAAATTAAACAAATATAGTGCGTTAATTTTGCAAAGTATCAACATTTCTTATATTAAAAATATTTATGTATGCGAAAAAATATTTTCATTTGTATTATTTTTATTATTAATCTATAAATTCATCTTTAGTATGCATTACCATATTATTAAATGTCTAATAATATGCATCAAAGTATTACAAAGTTAAAAATACATTGTTTTAGTAATGTGGAAGTCAAACATTCATCAAGATCAAGCATAATTTAATAAATCCATTTTGTAACATATCTGATAAGATGTACATTTTTTTTGTTTTGTTTTCTAAATTGTATTCAACATGCCAGACTTAGCCATATTTCTTTTTGTCTTCTTATTAAAAAGAAAGCAACAATTCTGATAACTATCAATTTTTTAAATATTTAATACATTCATGCTTCAAATCAAATATTTAAACACTGTCACATGTTAAATACAAAATATGGTAATAATATTTTGAGTATTGAATGAATATTATTTGAAAAAAATTTTTAGTCAGTGCAATATAGCAACATATTTGATATAGCACTCGGCAAAAAAATCATAGTTAGATTTTTATAAAAAGAAAAAGTATAAAAATTCAAGGTATACCTGAAAAACAGGCAAAAACAGGCTGTAGGTTCCAAAAACTTTATTGCAGTAGAAACAAAGGGAGATTACAGAAACTTGCATCTCACTCCATTCAAATATAAACTTATTTATACAAATATATAAAAAAGACAATGCACAATCTCTATAGATAGTATTTATAGAGTTGAAGCATCCCATACTTTTCATACGAGTATTATAATTTTAATGAAATTACAGCAAAATCTAATGTGATTTAAAAATTGTAAAGGGAATTAAATAATTTTAGATAATGCATTAATATATCCATCACAAAGAAAGATTTTAATGACAAAAATATTATAATTAATTAGGATGATGATAATTTTTACCTGTAAGTAAACTTTATAATTCAGAAATGAGTAAATTCTGTTTCATTTAAAAACTTACTGCCATAGTCTTTCAAGTGATCAGTTATCAGTTTCTTAAAAATTCTTAAATTTTAGGAGAAGATTTTCTTTCTTTCAGAAACACATTTAATAAAGAAATGAAGATTAAAAAATTTTGGTAGTTCTAGGAATATATTATTCTCAGGTGTATATTCAGTAATATTAAATATATGACACATCCATATCATAAAATGACATACATTATGTTTGACATATATTTAGGTAATTTAAAAAATAAAACACCATAGTTATTATTTGTTATAGATATGTATTACTTAAAATATTAAGAATAATTTTAAAAATATAATAATGAAATGCAAAGAAAATTAATATAATTAAAAACTAATTAAGCAATAAAAACATATTTTATGGTATCGATTTACAGATGTCCTCCTATAATAGAACAAAAATAACAAAGAGAAAAAACAGGGATGCATATTCACAAAACTACATTTTACAATTATTTATGATTATCAATATCCTGAAAAGGCCAGAAACTACTATTTAATAAAAATATAAAAGTTTTTAAATTTGTTAATAAATTTCTTTTCTGAAATTTGCAAATGGGAAATAATGTTGATTTCATAAAAAAAGATTTCAAAATAAAATGTACCTAAAAAAACTGCATTCATATTTTGTATTTAGATATTTCCATTCATTGTCTATCAAAAAGTAAAATTCACTTACAAAAGACTTGGGAGGATATTTAAACATGTAAAAAATGAAATATTAATTGAAATTCCTTATGCCATTAGCATAACAACATTACTTATCTTTTAAAGTGCACATTTTAGAAGAAAAGAAAGGACAATTTCAAAACTATTCCATCAAAGATTGTAGAAACATTTAAAATATGTAATCATAAAAACAAAATATATTACTTAGAATCATCTCAATGACATTTAACATGAATGTTACAAATACACACACAACTTTTTAAGTATTGCATTCTCAGCTACAAGATTTAATGACACACTTGCACTTTCACTTATTCTACATATTCAGTAGGCTGAGGCATGCGAACATACGAGTTTCAAGAGCTAACATATGAGTTAAGCACCTAACAGTTTGAAGCACCAAATAATAAGCAATTTCCACTCAATTTCATAAAAAATTATTAATTCAATTTTTTTAAAATCCTTATACAATAAACTTCACTCTAATTCTATACTAAGATAGTTAGAATCAAATAAATAGTAGAGGAAAATTAAAAAATCTTATAATAGTAAAAAAATCTCGTATTGTTTGCTATCTAAAAAAATTAAAGATTCACCAAATTATTAAATTAGATTATTAATTATTTAATTAAGTTCATTTTCTAGCTAGAAAATCATACTAAAAAGAATGCCAGTAGCAAAGATACTTAAAAAAAATAACTATACTACCGATCTAAAATTAAGTTTCTTGAAATGGCTTCAATTCATAAGTTGCTACAATAAAAACAATATAAGCATAGAGAAAAAAAAAAAACTCTAAATTCAGATGATTTGAGAAAAAAAGTGGAAGAAAGTAGAAAAAAAATAGCAATGCAAAGTTTTGAATCAACTACCAGAGAATGGAAATAAAAGACATTAAATATAAACAAAAGCTATATCACACAACACAAATAATTATGACTATAATTGAAAGCACAAAAATAAAGGTGTAAATAAAGTGTATTCAATATAATAGATATTCTATAGTATTTGCTTTAATACTGATTTTTTAAATTAAACAAAATGAATCATTTAAAGATTTTTTCATAGTTTAGTAATATAAAAAAAAAAACAGCATACTAACAACTTTGGTCATATTTGAATAAAATTTAACAAGTCAAAAGCACAATTCAATAATAGAAAATAGCATTCAGAAATTATTCAATAAACTGTTAGAAACTTGATGTTTGCACAACTCAGGCAAACAGCAGACACTTTCTTTCAAAAGATGGGCAACAAAAAATAATTTGCCTCATCACATGTGTCAGATTCCTAAGAGAAAAAAAGATGCTCCATTGGACCTTCGGGCCCCTGCAGTACACAGTCCGTGGCCAGCCACTTCTCTTACATGGGGCGGAAATAGATCCATAATTATACCATTTCATCCTTCTCTGCACCAGTAAGATTGCTCACTGGAAATCCATTGACATCCTTCTCAACATCATTCCTAAAATAATAATTTTTTTAAAGTAATTTTTATTATATGTATAAACTGTATACTATCAGTCCATCACATCATGTAACATATATGATGCAAAAGTCATTCAATGGGCAGGCAATTAGAAGTGAAGATATCAATTAGTTTATAGCTATTTCTTGTGTATTAGAGCTCATTAAGAAAGAATTTAAAATTTCAATTATATTTTTAATTAAAAATTAATCAATATGTTGATTCCTTTCCTCAATAATAATTTAACCATGTATTATCATACAAGAAATACTTTTACACCACTTAATTTTTTTAAAAAAATATTAGTTTTTAAGTGCCACTAATTTTTATCTAATTTACATAAGCTTTTCATAAATTTCCATAACAAATGGGTACAAACATCTACTTTATTTTAATTTATTGCTCTACAAATACAAAATAGTTTACTAATTTTCTTTAAAATTTCATATAAACATTTCTAATATCTCAGGTAAATAATTACAGTATACTTGAAATTTACTTTCATTTAATTTTAGAACCATAATAGCAAAGATAATAGAATTAAAAAAACAGTCAAATATGCAGTTTTTTTGTATATCCCTTCTTAATAGTTAAAAATTTGAAAATGTTAATTTTGTTTAAAATCAATTTATTTGCTTCATTTCCCAACCATTTAATTTTAATTTCTATTATAGTGAATGGAATTTATATCCTTGAAAGTTATTCTCTGTCAATGCATAACTACATAAGGATAATTTTCAATGCTCCTATGTTTTTAATGATCTCAAATAAGATAATATTAAAAAAAGAAACCCATCTTAAATTCTTCACTTTTGGAATGCTAAGTTGGACACATTTTAGAGATAATTCAATTTCCAATTCAAAATCAATTAAATTATCATCAAAAGTAGTTCTTATTATTAAAATTACCACTCATTTTCTAAATTGTATTTTATTTTTAAAAAATTGCCAATTTTATCAATAAATAAATACAATTTTTTAAAATCTCACTTTCAAAAAATCAATTGATGTGTTAGCATAAATGATGCACTATCTAATATTTATATTCTTATGAATATTTTTGTAACAGAAGAAAACAGATTATAGGAAAAACAATTGTTTCATGTTTTCATGTATAAGGAATTGGAGGTTCTGCTCAATTACACTAAACCTTTTCAAAAAGCAGTTACAATGTTTAAAACTAAATTAAAATATAACTAAAACAATTATAGATAGGCACTAATTATAATTAAATCCTTAAAAGTATTTTTGTAACATATCAATCACATTCAAAGAAAAATGGCTTAATAGAACAATATAATAATGAATAGTACATTAAATAGTCTATTCCATTTTGAATTATTCAGATATTTACAATATGCATATTTATTTTTCATCAACATACACAAATTATTATTTATTTGATGAAACAATTGTTAAAACTATTTAAATTTAAATTTAATTTCTAATATCTGAAGAGATTATGTATATAAACAAGAATGAGAAAAAGCAATTTTCCCCATTTATTTTTATGTACATCAATTTTAAAATTTAAAATTTCCTTTAAAGTTAGCTTTTATTTATTTTTTCTACAATAATGCATGTAATTGACATCACACAATAAATTTTTTTTAAATGATAGCAAAATAAATCGCAAATTTCTAAGATAAAGTATTCAGCTTTTTTTAAGAACTTTGTATAAAAACATAATAAAGTATAGCATAAGAAAAACATAAGATATTTTTCATTCCTCCTCTAAGTACAGGTTTAAAGAATTGTGCAAACAATGTCGATGAATCTTTCCTAACATTTTCTGAAATATTCATGGAATGTTAAAAACTTGATTAATATATGCATGCTATTATACAGAAAATTTACGAATGCTATATTATATAAATAAAAGAGCATATAAAAGCTGATACATACAAAATGCTGTTAGTAATGACAGGCTTTTGACAACAAAAAACACAAATTACATACCACAGAGGATGTTAATTATTAAGAATGGGAATGATGCAGGATGACTCAGCATGCCTACATGGGACTTTACCTACTACTAAATGCAGACAACTCTTGGGTGAAAGAGGATGTGCGAGATTGACGTCCCTCAGTATCATAACTGAGGTTACTGGCAATACTTTCGCAACGCTGAACAGGTGTTAAGCTCTGGTTTCGAAGCACCGATAATTCAAAACTGCTATCACTATCTGAGCCACTGAAAAAATAATAAACCATATATCTATATAACTAGTAATATTATATGATATATAACTAGTAATATATACAACATACTACTCATTATTATGATGCGACAAATGAATTTTTGTAAGTTCCAGCAGACACATACACACACACTTGAAATGTCAGTTATTATCATATTAATTTCATCATTTCCAAATAAAAATAGATGTGCCCAAGGATGAAAAGAATATTTTTATTCTTAATATACATTTGGAAAGGGGGTTGCTAAATAGCAACAAGCAAAAGATGAAAGAGTGTAAAGTAGTTGCATTATATGTTTTGTTTGAGCAGAATGAAATTATCCTTGATGATACAAGTTCATTATTGTCACCTCTCTTATCTATACAATTTTGTCCAAATTTTTGTATAAAAAAGCTATAATTTTTAAAACAATAATACATTCACCATACATCTATACTTATAATAAAGCTCAAAGTGTGTGTGTTGGTGCTCTAAAGGCCAGACCGTTGGACCTACAGCTAACAAATTTGGCACATGCATACTTTGGGAGTTGGAAGTATGTATCTTGAAGCGATTTTTATTTTTATTTTTAATTGAATTGATTCAAAATGAAGTGAAATTTTAGCGTTTATCTGCTATGGCTTCCAAAAATATTATCGCACAAACAGATTTTTACATCAAGTTACAAATTAAAAAATTAGCTTTCTAATGATAACAATATTTAAACATATGATTTAAATTTCTATTTTTAACGAATTTTTAAAGAAATATTTTAACTATATTTTTCAACAAAATATTTTGAACAAAAAAATTAAAAAATTAAAAAAAAAAAAAGAAAAATGGTAAACAAGCTGTGGGAAGAAAAATAGCTTTTATTAAAGTGTTGCCATCATATTGACAGAAGTTAAACTTAAAAAATAAATCAATTATATTTGCAAATTAATTTAAAAAAATTTAACTTCCAGCACATGATTGGATGAAATTAAATAACTATTAAATGTAATGTTTTCTAAATAAATAAATGCAAGGCAAAGGTTTCAATGGTCGTTGGCAAAATCTATATCATTAATTCAATAAATCAGCTTTTTGTTTACAGTAAACATGATTGAATTTATAGAGGTTATGCATTCGAATTCAAACCCAATGGCTAATTTGTAAATCATTAGTAATCGGCATATTAGTACTATTAATTTGGTGTAAATACAGTAAATAATTACATTTAAAGTAACTTGAGTCAAACAATGCATTGATGATTAGCGAATTTTAGATTTTCTCCAACTTTACTCTGCGAGTCATATTTAACAAAATATATTTTCTAATATTTTAAAATAAAGTTACATCACTCAGTTTTCTAAATCAATCATTAAAAAAATGAATATTATTATTAAAACAAGCTCCTTTAGACCTTTCCGTCCACCATCTTAAAGAAAATATCAATTTCAGGCCAATCAATGCTTGGAATAACTCCAAGGCTGATAATCAAATGAATATGTATTCGCTTATGCGAATGAGTGTGTTCTACACACCAGATCATATGATCTAGATTTACCGCAGTTGGTATGCACATATTTACTTTGGAGGTAGAAAAAGTATATTTTTTTGAGTTTTTTTGAAAATACAATTAATTAAAAATTAAGCTAACATTTGGAATTTTTTTGCATATAATTTCTGAAAATATTACAGCACAAAACTGTTTTTAAATCTTCTTACAAACGATTTTTTTGCATTAATAACAATGTTTTAACCTATATATTATTATTTTTTATTTTTAATGAATTTTTAAAAAAATACTGCAACTATATTTTTTAACAATTAATTTTCACCAAATAAAAGAAGAATTCAATCTGCAAAGAGATGTTAATAGTGTAACAGTGCTTTGTCATCACTTTGACAAAAAAATGAAACAGAATGATTAAGTTAACTTTTATTGCAAATTAAACTGAGGAAAGTGTGATGTTCAGCACATGTTGAAATGGTAGCATAATGTCACTGAATAAATATAGGATGTGATATTTTCCATATAATTCTACTGCAACTGATGAGCTGGCAAATCAGAGAAATGTATAGTACAATAAGCAAATAATTGTAAGGCTTCTATAATAATACAAGTTATGTTACTATTGAAATCTGCAGTTAAACATATTTGGCTGAAAAGTTAGCAAGTTTTTAATTGAAAACTTTAGAATGCATTACTTATGGTGAACTAGTTGGTCATCAAAGGCAACTAGTATAATTGATACAGTAAAAGCTCTTTATTTGTGGGGTATATGTTCCATAAATATACTGTGAATACAGTAACCGTGAATATGGAATGATAAATTATATGGGATTATAGGGGATACGTTCCTAGGTGACAAAATAATATATATATATATATATATATTATTTTTCTTATTCATGTTTCTGGTGGATTATTGTATTCAATTGAGTCATCCCTTCTGTATTCGTATAATTTGCTCCAGTCTTTAATCATTACATTAAAATGGATAAAATAGTCTTTGAAATCTACCTTCTTAGCATCAGATTCAAATTAATCTTCAGAATAAGGTGAGTAAAATTTCATTTTTTAATCGTTAGTTCTATTTTATTTCATAGTCTTTAATTCTACAAATATACTTTATTCTTTGAGTAATAAGGTTGCTTCCATTCTGTTTGTTTGCATTCTCAACAACACTGATCACGGCGAAGGCGGCTTATGTCAATGTCCTCAGCGATATCATTTAACAACATACTTTAGGCAGAGTTGAATTAAGATCTATTTCACTTTTTTTATTAGCCCATTTGACGGCATTTACAAAGGATATTGGGTTGGATACCTATTGGAATCCTTTTATTATTATGTAAGTACTTATTAGATCCGCAAATAAAGACATTTTTAGTCGCGAATAGAGGAACTGGGTCGCAGTTTTTAAATCCGCGAATAAGGAGCTTCTACTGTAAATTACTTTTTGATGTTTTAATTTGTTTTCTTATTACTAAATAAATAAAAAACTAACAAAAGATCTAATATAACAAAGGAATTATGTATCGTTTTATTTTCAGAAATATTTATGATTGAAATCCAATTTTTCAAGCGGTATGGATTTTAAACATAAAAAATTACTTTTCAAAATAATGGCAAATAATCTAAAGTAAATTGTGCTTAAAAATCATGCAAATAAATGAACACAGGATATATTTCTTTAGTAATAGATATTAAACATTATTTGATCTCAAAATTAATTGTTGGTGACTTTCTAAAATCTTTTAAAAACTGTTAATTTACTGTGACATTTTTTTTTTTCTCGCTGATGTTATAATAAGGATTTATAACTTATATAATGCTACTCTAAGCAGCCCAGGGGACATAAACAACAAAAGAAGTCAGATTCTAATCATTCATAGCACAAATAAAAATACAATTTCATTGCAAAATATGAGCATGAAATATCAAATTAGAGTATCTTTTACTAGAAACTACATATTCAACCCACCAAAGAAAAAAGTAATGAAAATATTCCATTGTGTGCTGATTTGTGTCAAATGATTTGAAAAGGGAGATTCAAAACAAGGTACATAAAATGTTATTTTTATGCGCATCATAAATGAAATTACAGTTTTCTTAAAATGATCATGCTATATTAGATGTTTTCATTGTCTAATAAATTGGAACTTAACATAAGTTAACTGATTATTCTTTTCTTATTAAAATACTTCATTTTCTATAGTAATAATATATATAAGTGGAAGTATACATATAAGCTTATTATATACAAGCATTTTTTTTTAAACTAGGATGCTGATATTTGTTGAACTAGCTGTGAAACAGATCTAAACAAAACAGTTGGTAAAATAATAAATTTCAACAAACATAGAACACACACAAAAATTTTTGAATAAATTTACAAAACAGGTGTTTGATTTTAAAAAAAATATTGTAGAATTATTACAAAAAAGGATATTAAATGTTCAATAATAATAAAATTCAACTCTGAAAATACTGAAATCTAAATTTCTGTACAAATTTATCCTGCTTAAATAACCCATGACTGAGTAATAAAGAAAGGGAGGTAATGAGTGTATTGAATGCATACCTTTACATGAATCCAGTAATCTGGAAAATATTTAACAGTATCATCTTAACTTTGGGGAGCTGATTTAAAATTGATTAAGGAAAAGAAAAAGGGGTAAAGAAAATTTTCCTTCTTTATATACTGAAAACAATGTATTTATATTTATTTTGCAAGGTTTATATCTGAATTTGAGTTAACAAGGTTTGTTAGTGTTTTTGATTCTTTATAGTAAAAAATGTATTCTACATATAAATGTTTATAAAAAGAAATTCTATACCTGTCATCAGGTACATCTGTACCAGAATCCAAATCATCCTCAAGGGCATTTTGGAGATCTTGAATTCGCTGACAAGCTAGCCGCAAGTCATTTTTTGTCACCTGAAGATCAGTTTCCATGTTCTCCAGGGCCATTTCCTACAGAAAAATATGTGCCTTAAAAACAACAATAACAGCAGAAAACAATTTTAACATAACAGAATGTTGTGCAAGGACAAATATTCGGCAAACAATTAAGTAAAATACAGGAAATATTAATGATTAAATCTAACCAATTCATGTTGCTTTCTATATCCATCAGCTTCTTTCTGTTGAAGACTTGAATAATCTTCTCTTAAATCTCTAAGCTGCCGTTGAAGTCTACGAACACCTTCTTGAGCTTGAATTTCTTTATTCCTCAGAGAATCACACTCTTCTCTTGCTCTATCATTTTGTTCTTTTAGACGTGCAATTTGACTCTATAATGAAAAAAATTATGAGTAAAATAAGAATTTGATAATTATTAATATGACATTATTTTTTTACTAGTAACGAGTAAATATAAATAATTAAAATTACAAGTATAATAGAATCATTTGCAGGTGAATTTTTTATCATAATCTTACAAAAGTAAAATGCTATGTAGTATAAACTATTCTTTCTCTATTAATTACTGATAAAATTCATGGTTCCTCTAAGTCCTTCCAAGTTCATTAACTTTGGTCATATTTGCAAGTCTAATGTGAATGAGACATAAGTGTCATATTGATTTAAAAATACTTTTCTTAAACATAAAAATTAAAAAAAAAAAAAAAAATTAGAACTGGAAATGTAATTAAAATTTAACATTAAAAGAAAAATTTTTGAAGAGAAATGGTGATGTGCTTTTAAATTTTGAAAAACACTGAAAAAAAAAAAAACATCCGTTGTAAATTTAGGTATAATAATTTGGCACGTCTATCCATCTCACAAATCTCAAAGAAATAGGATTAGGCAATAACAGGAAATCTAAAAGATTACTTGTAGGATAAACAGACACATTAGAAACTCATTTACAAACTGACTTGCATGTCATTAAAATAAGACATCTAAACAGATTTACAACTTACTTCAAGTCTAGCCTTTGTGGTTTGTTCCAACTCCAACTTCGACTCAAGGTCTCTAATTTTGCTGTCTAACCAATGAACTTTATGAGTATCATCCGACTGACCAGCAAGGTGTTCAAACTTGTGACTCACTTCATTCAACTATTATGGTAGCAAAATGAAATAAAATAAATAACAAATGTTATTACAGAAAAAAATTAAGATAATTTACTCAAAAATTCAGCATTGTCTTTGCAGATTTTAAATTAAAATGGAAACCAACATGATACAAGATGCTTATAGCTTGAGCTATGAATATGCAAATGAAACAGGGGGAGGCAAACTGATAAGGGATTTAAAACATAAAAGCATGGAACAAAAAAATTGAAAATCTGCGCATGTGAAATTTAAAACATGATGCACACACCAAAGCATTAAACAAATCTCTACATCATTAATATTTTAAATGCTCTTTAACGAAAGGTCATTTTCATAATTCCTAAAGGAAGTCAAAATAATTTTAAAAACATAATTTGTAATAAATAGTTTAATATTTAATTAATAATACAGATTATCATAAAATATAAAATGTATTTAAAAAAACTCTTTAAATTAAACCTTACTAATTGAAAAAATTGTAATGAATAATTAACAACATTGCTGAAAAATTATCTCCTTTCTTTAGAAAGTAACAAAAAAAAAATCTTCAATAATATTGACTTCAATTGCAATAAACTGCAAGTCAATTTAAGGGAAAAAAATTTTTAGTCATAGAATAAATTTTCTATTCAGAATTAATAAAAATAGCTATTGTATCAAAAATAGTCTAATATTTAATACAAGTGTATTCACAGATGTTTTGGAATAATTTTTTAAAAACTCATATTAGCTTAGCCCTATAACCATACTCTCAATAAATATCTCCCCCCCCCACCATCCTTGTCACTTTAAACTCACTTATAGGTTAGGTCTTTATGCTTTAAAACGATAAGTTGTTAAATTGAAAAATATTTATGCTAATCTATATTAATAATAAAGATGAATGTATACAGGTATAGACCATTGGACTGTATTAAATTTGGTACATGTACACTCGAGAGATCAAAACAATTTTTGGAAAAGAGGCCATTTTTTTTTTAAATTTTAATTATTGAAAATTAAGTTGAATTTTTGTGGTTTTCTGTAATAACTTCTAAAATCATTATAACACAAATAGAATTTAGCACTGTTTCAAAATATAAAAATTGACTTTTTAAGGACGCAATTTTATTAAAAAAGAGAATGTTCAATTACAAAAAAAAAATCCCTTTCCCCTGAATTTTAGAAACAAGTTACATTGTTGCCCTGAAATTCAAACTCTTTTCAATACTTCATAAATCATCTGATACTGTAATTTTTTGTTATCTGTCCCAATGTTGAAAGTTAAAGAATAATATTAGTGTAATTTATGAAACATGAAGGTAGATAAATCAGATACTTAAGATCTCCATTAAAAAGTTTCATAGATAAACAAATATATGCAATTAAAAGAGTGCAGCTTTAATATTTGATAATTTAGCTGAATTATAGACATAATTTTTATAACAATATGACATAAAGAAAATTAAATTAATTTTTCTAGCAAAACAACTGATCACCAAAATCAATAGTTTTAAATAAAAAGAAAGATCCACTCTATCGCGACTTAAAATGAGTGAGTTTTGAAATTGAATGAAAATTTGGATATTATCATTTTATAAAAACATACAATTTTTTAACTACTCCATCAACTATCCCACATTAGATATGCCAATTATCAGAATTTTCCCAAGCCTGAGTGGCCTAAGATTATAAAAATGTTGATTGTTCTAAAGGTATAACAATTAAAGCTTTATAATTCATTCAGATTTAATCACTTACAATTTTTTTACATTATTTAAAAGTTGAAATATCAAAAGTATTTCACAGAATATGATTCATTATGACCTAACTGTATGAAATAAGACATCACAATTTTTGACTGAAACAAAATAAAATGTTATATACATGATTAAAATGCTTTTGAAAGTGAAACTAAAAACAGAATTTTAAGATGAATAAAATAAATTTTCTTATAGTATCATTCTTTGAGATATAACATGATAATTATTCTAGTGCACATAAGATTTTAATACAAAATCTGTCCTCAATACTCATATTTTAAAAAATATTTGGTTTCAGCAAAAAATATTTTTGTATGAATTGAAATTTAATCACTTCCATTTTATTTTTAAATTTTATGGGAGTTGGCAGAAAGTTAGAGTTACATAATACAATGAATAGAACAGCCTAAGACTTCTTTATTAGTATGAGTTATATGTCTATCAAAATTTGAAATTTAAAAGTATTTACATGAAGAAACAAGTTACACAATATATTTAATTGGAAAGTTTAACAAGCATTAATTCCAATAACAAAACAGTTGTCAAAGATTATTAGCATAGCTGAAAAGCTAAAGAAAATCACAATGTTTAGAAAAAGAGATTTTTCATGTTGCAAATCAAATAATGATTGAAAATAGTATATAGAAATAAGGTAGGCATTGATTTCTTAAATAATAAATCCTAACAATGCAAAATGCACTTCTGGGCTGTAAAAATTCTATATTGTCATATTTAGAGTAACTTATGTCAAACCCAAGCAAGCTCCAGCAAATTCCTTTCTAAGATTAGAAATTCTTTTAAACAGTCTTCTTTTTTTTTTTTTTTTTTTTTTTTTTTTTTGCTTTCCAAACATATTAACCAATGATTGGTTAAAATTTAAACTAAGAACTTTCTAAATGCATATTTTGTCCTTCCTTAATAATAAAAAGGAACAAAAAATTGACATATAGTTCATATTATTTTTTATCGTATGAAATAACCATACAAAAAGGGAAGTGTTAAGCATGATGACAAAAAAATTTCAATAAAAATAAATCAGATCTACAATAAGATTATACTTTAAATTAATTGCATTTTGAAACAATGTATTTTCAGTTGATTAAAATTCCCTGGACAAAATTTAATTATAAAATCTTATAATACAGTATTATTTAAATTGTTGTTACCTGCTCTTTGAGCATTTGGCGCTCATTTTCCAATTCTGCTATTTGTTGATTTTGTTCAGCAAGCACCTTCTGATCAGCAGACATCTAAAAGAATTCATGAAATAATAAAATTAACTTATTCATTTGAAGTTATGTAAAATGTCAGCAGTTTTTGCTTCCTCTCTTTTGCATCAAATTTATCAATAAAAAATATCAAATATTGGAAAAGATAAAATTTCTAATTGTGATTTATCCTTAATGGATAAGATGATGAGGGTGGTTAGACACCAAAAGACCATTTCTTTTAAAAAATTAATTTAAAAAAAGTAATTCTAATTACATTTAATTATTTTAACAACTCTCTTTTTAGAACCTTTTTCCTTATTTTGTGTAACATTAAATAAATATTAAAGAGCAGAGTATTAAAATTAAGCAAGAAAAAAAGTACCCCATATATATATATATATATATATATATATATATATTATAGATGTGAAAGTTCTGATGTTTGGATGGATAAATGTTTGTTACTCAATCCTGCCAGAGTGGAATTGGATGAAATTTAGCACAAAGACAGATTATAGTCAGGAATATAATATAGGCTACTTTTTATTCCGGTTAACTCAGTGGGTAATTGTTTATTAATTAAAAATTAACTTTCACGACAAAAAGCCGAGGATGAGTAAGGTTGCAGTTTTTTTTCCCACAACAGTCATCAGATTCGGCTTAGTAGAATTTCGACCGATTTTTTCTAGCGATTCTGTTTATTTTCTTAAAGTTTGATGTATTAAAAATCCAATGTTGCTAATTAATCCCTCTTTTGAATTCATTCTGAAGTACTTTTAAATTAAAATAAAACAGAATAAAGGAAGTAAAAAATTTCTAATCTGCACTATGTTACCCCAATTGGTGTAGGAAAATCATGTATTTGTGTTATGCCAATTGGCATTGAAATTTCATGAGCGACTATTGACAATTGTGTTTTCATTTAAATTAAAAGTTTAAAAATTATGCGTATTATACTGTTGTGTGTTTTTGTTATTAAATTATATTTATGTTAGTATTTTTTGTATATGCTTATACTTTTAAATATATCCCTTTTATGTTAATTTAAATTTTTTTTATTTGTCATTACACAATAGTTTTTTAAAACGTCCAGAAAATGCAAATCTAATCTTTTGATGAGAAGTAATAAAGCTCAGGCTATGAAAGTAGCTAGAAGATCTGTTTGCAATTTTTGTGAGCACTTGTGGACAATCAAACCTCCTCCAGCCATGGTATTAAAACAAGGATGCTTTATCTGAAGATATGGCACTCACAATGTCCTAATCATTAACAGATCAAAAACAGCAGACAGGTGTTCCTTTTGTACCAGTGCAAGCTAGTAGTATGGGACAAGAGAGTATATAGGTGTTAAACCACAGCCTGTAAGACATTTGAGGCAACAAGGTGGTGATGGGCGATGTTGTCATTTTACTCACAGACAATTTTAGACAGCCACTGCCAATTACTAATCAGATCATCAGTTCTCATATATATACATAAAATTTTCTGTGCAAAGTCGTGGGTAATAGCTAGTATGTATACATATGTGTGTGCGTATATACACACGCATACAGGATGATTGGCAAAGCTTTTTTAAGTCCTAACAACTCAAAACAGCATTTCATATTGTAAGCCTATAGTAAAATGAATATGCCGAATTTATTAAGGTCAGTTTATAATGCCTCTAGCAGAAAATAAGATTATTAGAAAAACTCCAAAAGAAAGGAAACTTACCAAAAAGCTCAGATAGAAAAATACATGATAATATAATAAAAACACAAAAATAAGTTTCATGGAGTTATCTAGAAAATTGTAGAAAATATTTGTGATTTCAGCAGTACCTTAAGGTTTTTCGAGCCAAGAAATGAATTAAAATGAAGCAAGAATGTATTTGTATTCATATTGCATTGAAAGCATTCATATTGTTTGTATTCAAAATTTTCTTTTTAGTTTTGATGGAAAAATATCTAGAGTACCCATGTAACAGCTGAAGTACAATAGACTCATAAGACACAAAAAGTATTAATTTTAATACATTTCTACCAAAAGTATCAAAATAGATTATTTTTTCAGTATCTTAGAGTAGCAACTTTTATATGCACAAAAAATTATTTATATATATACATTATTTACAACCTTAACCATTAGAAAGAGTTCTTCATAACTTCAAAAAACATGTTTACATATCCATAGCAAGTAATATCAATTTATTCTGTAAGTTAACTTATCAGATAAAAACCATACAGGAAATAATTTGAGTTTTTACTGAATTTAGCATATTAAATTTTAACTTAATAACAATATCAAAGCAAAAAAAGAACAAAAACTTACTTGAGCAACTACTGCTTTGTACTTTTTCATAACTTCAGCCATTTCTTCTTCTGCTTCTTCTAATTGGGTTTGAATGGCACTCTTCTCTCTAGACAGCTGTAGACATTTAGTCTCAGCCTATAAATATTTTTATTTTTAATTTATTGATCCATAGTGAAAAAAGAAACATTTTGAAGCATCATAATAAACATGCATGATATTAAATTTCTATATTAGTTGAATTTTTGTAATATTAAAAGAACTGAATTTTTATAGACAAATACATTTAAAAAAATCTTCTTAAACAATGTAAGATTTTGAAAGTAAATCTTTAACAAAAGTGTAAAAAAAATCTACAGCGTTAAAATACAAATTAAAAAATAAATTAAAAACGATATAAATTCAATTCAATTATTATAATTTCTTACATTCTATCATGACTATAAAGAAAAAAAAAAAAAAAGGCTATTACAAAACTATTCAATTTCATGGACAGAATTTAGAAACTATTTTTTTTTTATATATATATATATATATATATATATATATATATATATATATATATATATATATATATATATATATATATATATATATATATATATATAAAATCTTCATTACAATTACTTTTTTTACTCCAAATGATAAAATAGGACACACACTTTTACAGTAAAATATTTTCAAATATGTATTAGAAAGTTACATCTCAATAATCTATAGAATTAAAAAAAATGTATATATTTTTTGTCTTTTTCTAATTTTAAAAGCATATTTATATTTTAGAAGCATTTTTTTTTTAATTTGAATTTGCATCTCTTTAGACTGACCTCATTTTTAGCTCTGGTAACTTCTTCCAGCTGTAATTGACAATCTTGCAGTTCAGTTTCAATCGCTTGTCGGGCTTTGATGGCTGTTGCTTTTGCAAACTCAGAGTCCTCAAGCTATGAATTACCAAACAACTTATTTATTTTTACATTTTCTTATGAGAGATTTTTATATAAGCAAAATATGCTTAATTAATATAATGATCTGATTTAATAATTAGTTTTTAGTATTTTCGGTGATCTGAGAATTTTTGAAGGGGGTGGGGGGAGGGATTAAAGAATAGATTTTTAATATTTCATTAATTTTTTTAAATGATGTACATTTCATTGCTGTTATGCCAAAATACTTTACCCCCAAAAAAACTAAAAATATGTATTTTTTTTACAATCACATGAGACAAAATATATTTTATGATAACATACATTAATCATACATACATCACGAGAGAGAAAATGTAACTAATATAATAAATGTTTTGCATGAATAAAATATTTTAACAAATTTGATATACAACACAACAGCAATAATTTGCAAATTATACAAAAAATTCTAAGAATTTTTTCTAAAACAGATAAATAAATCACCCTTCCTTAAATAAATTAACCTTTTCACAAATAAACGAATTTATTAAGATATTGGAGATTCAATATTCAAATGCTGTACCCTCAACATACATAACTGAATTTTTGAAGCCACAGTTCTTCTAATATGAAGCTCAAAATGTATCGATAAGCCACAATATTATTTACCAAATAATAATAAAATTAATGGGAAATTGTAAATCAGAAAGAAAGACAGAAGGGGGGGGGGGAACATAAAGTTGAAATTTGTTTTGTGCATTTACTGAAAGCAGGAATTAATTTACTGAAAAAGAAGAATTGATTTAGGTTACAATTGAAAATGTTTTGGCATCCTTATTGCACTATTACTTCCTATATGGCATACAACACCCATCATGTAAATTGCCACATGACAGACAAGTGACTGAAAAGTCTGTAATAAGTTTTAGAAGGAGGATACTCAATTTAAATTTTCTACTAATTAGTAATGTATTTGCTGAAATGCCAGAATATTAAAAAGCTTTAAGTCAAAAAGAAATTAATAAGACATTATTTGTCAATACAAATGAATCTCATTCAGATTTAGGCAATGATGATGGTGAATTCAATACTTTGAATCCTATTGAAACTGATAATTTATTTACTTTGATAAAAATAATAATAATACAAAACTAAATACACAAGTATTTTTTAAAAATTGATGTAAAAAAAATGCATTTGTTACAATATAAAGCTATCTTTCAAAGCTCAATTTTTTACTTACAAATAGTCTTACAGATCGGGGGGGGGGGGGACGAAACAATCTTTTTTTTTCTTCCTTTTTATAAATATGAATTTGTATCAAAAGAAAATATTACAAAATGCAATTAATTAAATACTTATAATGGTTTGATTGCAATACTCATTAAATTCAACATTTTTTGTAATATTTACATCTTTAACAATAGTTTTGGGCTTGTAAAAGGCATATGAAATGGAAATTAGAGTTTTCCATTTTTAGCAATACACCAATAGTTGGAAGTAGTGAAGCTAGCAGCAGAAAAATTTGTTTAAGCAAATATTATCTGTCTTGTGATGCCAATGCTATTCTGCCATTTAAAAATTTGAAATTTTTAGTAAATTTTAGTGAGTTTATCTGGAATTAACTTTAATATTTTATTTATTTTGCACCTGCATATGTCTTAATACCTTTCACAGCTCTAATATATTATTTATTTTAAAGATACTAATAAAACTGATAATGTATATAAATTTGCTTACTTTAAATAAATTAAACATTCTCTTCAATTTTAACAATACATTGTTTACAGAGTTCTATTTAGATTAATAAACTTTTTAAAGAAGATAATTCTTTAATGTTTATTGTTTATAACAAAGCAGTGATTTTAAATTATACCTGTACATTTATTAAAACTTAAATTTCCCATCAAATTAGTCTTTTGATAAACAACAAATTACAATAACATATAATGATGAAAAAAAATTATAATCAGAATTATAAAGTATTGTCATGATTTGCATAGGACCCATCAACAAGGATTTGAATTTAGAATCATGGCAACAACACAAATGGATATTTAATTGCAAGATGAGAGAGGGAAATACTTATCTTTTATTGTTATTTTTAGTCATTTAAGATTTAAAAACAGGAGATTTCAAAATATTAAAATATCATTGAAAACAAAGCAGCATTAAATTAGAAGAAGTATATATGAAATAATCTAACAAGAACAGTTCTGTGTTTTCCATAATGTTATTTATAAATACAGCATCTTCTTATCTATGCTTTTCATGATTTTGCTCCCTCCCAAAGAAAAATAGGATTTTCATTAAAGAAATAAAAGTTATTAGTTATAATTTAATTTTAAAATAAGTATTTCATTAATGTTAATTATAAAAAAGTATAGTTAAGGCAAGAAATTAAATTTACTTCCCTTTAATTATACACACAAGAAATTGTGATAGTTTACAAAAAATGTAAAAAGAATTGTAATCTCTAAATATCTGAATGCATGGCTCATTTAATATCTATAAGAAAAGAAAACCTTCACCATAATCTTTTCTTATGAAATATTTAGAGAATAAATTTTTTTTATATATTCCAGTTATTTAAAAGAGCAGTATTATAGTAGAATTTTACACAGATATATTAAAAGCCAATTTTAAGGATTGCTTATGAACTTCAAAAATTCAAAAACAATTTCATACCAACATAAAAGGAAAAAAAAAATTAGAATGATCCTAACCTGATTCTTAAGTTGCCTAATTAAAGTTTTATTTGATTGTCCTTCTCGATTATGCTCAAGCATAGCTTGTGCATCTCTTAATAATGCTTTGGTGCGTTTCAGATCTCTACGCAATCGTCTCTCTATTTCAGGATCGTGGGGTGGTGGTTGATCTGCAATTTCATAGAGACGACGTTCAAGCTCATGTTTCTGTTTAACCAATTGATGCCTCTCATCTTGTTCAGATTCAAGCTGAGCCTCTAAATTTTTTATCTGGAAATTAGAATAAATTATCAATATTTGATCTTGATACTAAAACTGTAGTTCTATGACAAATTTCAGTTTCAATCAATCATTAAAAAATATAATAAATACTCCGATTATCATATTCTCCAATGCAAATTTTAAAAAAATATTTCCATTATACCATTTCCACATGTAATACTTATATGTGGGCCTGAAAAAAAAAAGTCTGATGAGCACACAATTTATGTAGGAGGAATGAAGGTAAGAAAATTTTTATTGCAGAGTGCACAAAAAAGTTACAAAGAGACCACACTAGTTGTTAAGAAAATATAATAAAGATAGGCTTACTTTTTTAGAAAAGCTTGCTCGTATTTCTTCAATTTCTTCTTCCCTCACTGAGGCTTCTCTGCGATGCTCCTGCCTAAGTTTTTCCAGAGACATTTCAAGACGAAGTTTGGCTTGTTCTAACATTTGGACTTGCGCAGCTAATTCTTCCAGCTCTTCTTCTTGGTCTCGACACTTACGCTCTAAATCTTGTTTGGCTCTCTTCAACTGAGTTACCTGAATTAATAGATCAAAACAAACCATAAGAAATAAAAATAATGGCAAAAGTTTCTTATTTCCATATATGTTTGAATTGTCTATGACACATTTTATTATTTCAAAAATAAGAGAGTGGCAATAAATAAATAAATAAATTCATACATATTTGAATTGTCAATGGCATACTTCATTATTTCAAAAATAAAAAAGTGGCAGAAACATGAACACTATCAAAGTAACCTCAAAGGCAGAAATTAACATACCTCTTCTTCACCTTTACTACTTAATGTCAGTTCATCCAACTCTCTAGTAAGCTGTGCAATTTTCTCATGCAGCATATCAGTATCCAGCTTTGCAGACTAAAATAAATATAATAATTTTAAGGAAGTAATAGGATGTTTATTACATACAATTAATAAATTGTAAATCTGTGCAAGAAAAATTTCAACAATTTCTATTTTATACACATATTCCAATTTTATCCATGGCTGATTTTTTTCAAAAAAGTCACATATTACATATGCAACATATTTTTTTTAAAAAAATTCTTTGTCCATACATTTAGAATTGTGGTGTGACAATATACTACAGTAAATAAAGCACACATTTTTTTCAGTAATTTTCCATACTTTCTTATAGACATTCAAAGGGAAACAAAGCCTCATATCTGGAGAGCTTGTTTTTTACAGATTAATCAATTTTTTTGCATATAAAATATATTATAACATAATATTATTCATACAGTTTTTATTCAGATAATATTATACTACAAAAAGATAAGAAATAAAACTGATTTACCTGCAAATCTTGCTCTAAAGAATATTTTTCATGCATTGCCTGATCTTTTTCTCGCTGGAGTTTTTCTCGAAGAGTTTTCTCTTTTTTAATTTCTTCTTGGGCAGCACTCAGTTCAGCATCAAAACTACAAAAACAAAGTAGATATATAAATACATTTTCAGTTAACAAATAAAATATAATTTGTAATTTAAACATTTTATTTTCTGAAATAAGAATTATAAAACATTTTTCATAAATCTAAGGAAAATTAAAATAAATTTATAATTTCATGATAGTTTTTTGAGAAATTATCATTAGTAATACATTTTTTACTCGCATTTAAATAAACGAACTTCAAGTTAATCAAATCAGATCCATAACAGAACTTGAATTTAAAGAAAAATTCACGAGAAATTCAAATTTTTCAAAGTTTATCTATTTTTTTTAGCTAATTTAAATTTTCAATACAGATATTTCTAATAACTGCAAACAACTAGGAATATGATATATTTACATTTTAATTCATATGCTAATTAATGGGCACAAATTGCTTTAAATAAAACAAGTTTAGATGGTGCACTTTTAATAATTATAGCTTCAGTGTTTACTTTTGTATTATTTGAAATCAAACAGATTTAAATATCCTTTTTGAAATTTTATTATATATTTCATAAATAATTTTTTTATCACTGTGGAAACAAGATTCAATGGAAGAGGTACAAATAAAAGTCTAAAAAATCAATGCAACCAATTATATTATCAATAAATAATTAATAAAACTTTAATTAAGTTAATAGAAGCAATAAAAATCAATGAGGAATTAATCATATGTGCAAGAACGATTTTAATATAGTTTAATTTTTGTTTAGTAATGTCAGTAAATTTTCTTTTGTAATTAAATGAATTAATAGCAGAAAATTAAGAAAAGTTCTTTTTCATGAACTAAAAACTAAACTTTAAATCTGAGGACAGTATGCATTTTGAAAATAATTTTTAGTGTTACATATAACTAACAAAAACTCTAAGAAGCAGTAAAAGTGAAAGAGTGGGGGAAAATTTCACCTCAGATATTGAACATAGAATACAATAATATCAAATGAGAACTACACCAAAATTATGAAAGAAAAGACATAAATGTATTAGATGCCTAATTTTGACTCCCTACAGAACCTCTAAAATATTATAAAGTTTACAAACTACAATTAAATAATGCAATATTTGTATGGCCATTAATGAAAAAGTTTCAATTAATCAGTTTCTTTACAAGAATTAATAATTCAACACATGCTTACCGTCTTTGTTTCTTTTCTAGTTCCCCATTCCGAGCCATTTGCTCCTCTAGCATTAATCGAATATCTTGAAGTTCAGCTCCACACTTCTGAGCCTTTCGTTTCCACTGATTAGCTATTTGTCGTTCTTCATCAACATCTTCCAAAGCTTCAGCAAGCTGAATATTTCAAAATAATCAGTAATTTAATAACGATTTTTTTACAAAAAAATAGCATAAAATTTAAAAAAAAAAAAAATTATAATTTCTAACTATCTTTATCTCTACATATGATAATTTCAACTGTAAATTAAATTTTCAAAATATAGATAGGTAAGGAGAAATGAGCCAAAGTATGGTATTTAAGAATGAAATATTTTCAATGACAGAAAATGCAAACTAATTTGCTCAATAAAAACAAAATATAAAGAAAAACTATCTTTAAAATTGTTATTCATCTGTAAACATGTACTTATAATTATTACCTAACATGAAATTATACATTAAAAAACAATTTGCATTTAGTCTATGGAGATAAATAGCTAGTATAGGATTAATAAGTAAAATAACTTATTATTATTAATAATAATAATTTTTAATCACTTCTTAAGAAGTTTTCTCTTCAAATTAAGCTTTTCTTTACCACTGGCCTTTCATCAAAAGTTTAAAAAGCTTTCAATTTCAACTAGTAATAACTTTAAAGAGATAGGTTGAAAATGATAGTTTTTTTGGGTGAAGTATAATTCGTAGTCAGCTTGAATTCAGTAGTAGTAATCAAATAATTTAAAACATTAAGTAAACATAAATGTAAATCTAGATTTATTTACACATAAACAAGAATAAATATACAATAAGCATTTAAAAAATATAAAATAGAATTTATAAAATTCAAACTAACCCTTTTATCAGATGCCTTTTTCATCAGAGCTTTTTGTTCCATCTCTTCTTCTTGTTGTTGTTGAATACGTCTTTTCAAAATTTCCATTTCTTTGACAGCTCTTTCGTACTTCTGTTTATAAATGGACGCACTTGCTAATAATAACAATAATAAAATATGAGAAATGCTTAAAAATTATTAAAAAAATAACTGCTCTAGAAGATTTTCAACTCTTTTTTAATTACAAAGTCTTAGAATTCAGTTTCTACTTAATTAAATAAAATAATTCCACAAAATGTTGAATGTGGGAACACTCAACAATAATATACTGGAAGCATGCGCAGTGAAAATGAAATATTTCAAATGGAAGGAAATAAATACCTTCTTTAATGCAATTTTTCAAAAACCCAAAGCCTAATTATTAATTTTTGAACTTAAAATGTATGTTTTACATCAACTTTTATTGCACATTCTCTTAGTTATATAAATGATAAAATGCATTTCAGAGGCTTTGATATGGATATTATTCAATAAAAAGAAAGATATTTTATTTTTTTTTTAAATCACAGGTTCAAAATACCTAAAATAGTTATCAGAATCACCTTTTTATGGAAGTATTAAATTGCGGAATTCTTATTTTATCTCTTTTCTACTGCTCAATCTTTATAAATCATTATTTTAAATAATATGAATTCATGAAATATAGCTTTCTAAAATTCAACATCAACTGGAGTCATGATTGCAAAATGAGAATTAAAGAAATCACTTAAATGATAATTTACAAATATATAAAATTACTGTCACAAGGAATCACAAATGTATAAACTTTTCAAAATCTTATCTTTATAAACCTACATTAAATTTGTTTTTGATAAATTATTACTTTTTCTTTTTTCATACGCAAATATATAAGAACAACATCAATTCTGAAAAATATCTTGTACTTTTATATTCAATCATTCATTATAATTTGTGTCTTTTTAAGTGAAAGCCCTTTATTTGGTTATTCATTTGGTTTCATGAATTTGGTTTACTTCGGAAAACTTTACATACCTAAAATAATTGCAATTATTTTAAAATACTAATGCTATACTATATTGAAAAAATTGTTAAAGATATACCTTCAACATCTTCATCTTCAGAAAGATCTCCATTTAGTTCTGATCTATACACTCTTGATTCCATAATCTCCATTTCCATTTTGTTAGATCGCTGTTGTGCGTGACTAAAACGATTCTAAAAAAATACAAGAAAAATGCTAAATAAATTTATCTTCTATTTATTCTTAACTCTATATACTGTTATTTAGTATCTTAAGGGTTGCTAATTAGTATATCTGAATATATACAGAGCTGCTTCAGGAGCAGTTTAAGTTGTTGAAGATCTCTAGCACTTCAAAACAATGAATTTTTAAGACAGTTTCTACAAATTAAAAGTTTGTACAATTCAACTTGTTAGTTGATAGTTTTTCAAATACAATTTCGAATGTTTTTTATAATTATCATAATTGCATTGTAATGATTTTTTAAATAAATTAGCTTCATAATTAATTTAATAATTAGTATTTAATATAAACTGCTATAGAAGAAATCTTAGATTCAGCAGATTAATTTTCATATCTTAAATGTATTATATAAAAATTGTCAAATGAAGTTAAAAACTCGTAATATAAAAGAAAATATAATTGTTTTTCCCCCTTAACAAAAAATTTATTAACTCAAAAATAAAACGTGACCGTTTTCTCCGCAATATTTAATATATGCTTGACACTTGTACATTAATTGGATGCCGATGACAAACATTAGTTATGACACCAATACCGGAGGTAGTGAAGCCCCCCCCTCATTCAATTACATTGGCTACACTATTAATTATTAATAATACACTAATTACACAATTAATCACTGACATGCAGCTAACACACAAGTACTATATTTTTATTATATATATACATATATATACAAGGATCTAGCTCGTTTTTTCAATCACTTAATTAAAAAAAATGTGGTCATGAAGATTTGAGTTAAGATTTTATAGAATTTCACAACAAAATTTATTCCGAAAATTCGATTAGTTAAAACCATTTCATTCGCATTGACAGAATAAACAGCTTAAGTTAATTATTTGTCAATAATTAAAGCAACATTTTTATTTAATTTTTAATTTTGGTTGCGAAATTTTTTTATTGAATATATAATTTTCTTCTCAGTAAAAAAAAGTACCTAACAAAAAATGAGATACTTTTCCGTTAGCCGGGGAGCTGCGAGAAATAGCCAAATAATGTAGAATTCCGCCAAATAAACGCCATGTGCTTTATTTATTTATTTATTTTTGTCGCTCGCTTCGCTTAGCGATTTGGCTCGCGTTTAGTTCACATTTCGACATTTGAGCCCGGATAACGGAAAAGTATAAAATACGGTTATGAAACTCTACGGTACAATGATGAAGAAAAATAAAAAGTGTAGATTGAAAATAACGCACAAAAAAAAAAATCTTTTGGGTCGATCTTATTTTAGCCCACCTTTGGCGAATAATAAGAATTTTTTGGCGAAAGTTAAGAATTCTTTTTTCTTAACCTTTTAATTCAAATACTTTCAATTTGGCAAGATTTTGAAAAATTGGCGAGATTTTGAAAAAGTCGCCAGAGGTAGGCTAAAATAGGATTTTACCAATCTTTTCAACGGCTTTGTAGATAGATGATAATAAAATATAAACATAAAATTACTATACAACTTTTGTTTTTAATAGTAAAGATAAGTGCAAATATTGTTATTAAAAATCATTATCAATAGCAAATTTCGAAAAAATACACAATTATTGAAAAAAAATCACATTTCATCAGTGGAGGGGAGAGGGGAAATGAATCTCACAAATTAACAAATATTTCAGAAGGCGGGCGATTATACTAAGAAAAAAATTACAAAAATAAATTATCAGTATTCAAATAAAATAAAAATACAAGCAAAATTCAACAGATGATGATAAATTTACATGGTATGTTAAGTGACTTCTTATAAAGAAAATACATTACGTATATTAAAAAACAAACATTATATTTATCGTCGAAAAAATATCACTATTCAAAAAATAATAATAAATGCATTGCATTACCAAGCTATAACATTGAGTTGTTTAATACCTGTAACAATCAAATATTTCTACGTTAATTATGAATAAATCAAAATTACTGACAAAAGCGAAGATTCTTAAAACTGCCAATGTCTTTTTCTGCTTTACATTGGTAAGAAAATACGGAAGAAGCATAGCATTCTCAAAATATATACTTCTTAATAATGATCGCTTGATTCAACATTTCTATATTCGGCAGAAAAATAAGTAGAATAATCAAGATTGATAAAAGCCACAAAGAATTACAGGTACAATATTGAACACTTACCAAGTTAATATTTCAGCTAATAGGTGGAAGGGTTCTCTCCCCCCCTCCCACCTTTTGACAACATAAAATTATTTGGGAAATCCTTATTTTATTCCAAACTGATGCAATAAATGATAGATTTAAAAAATTAATTCAATGAAAAAAATATTTTGATGTCCTCAAAGAGAGTATACTCCCTCTTTCCTTTTTACTTGGATTATGATAACAAAAATTCATGCAATTCTTATACAGTAAAACAAATACATATTACAGTACTTTCAACATGATAAGGGAATAAAACTTTAATATACATTGTTATTTTGGTGTGAAATATCAATTTCTAAACCTTTAAAATTATGCTCTGTAAAAAGATGGCAGCGGTCAAAAATTTTTGATATTAATTTGTTAGCTACGATAAGGCAATTATTCTCTTAATCTGAACCATCTTCCTATTTTCATCAGTAAGGGGTCGCAAAGAACAGCAACGTTTTGAAATCTCCCTCACATCACAACCATTCATCTCCCTATTTTCCTCCTTCATAAAAGAATAAGCTATTAGTGAAAGAGTACGTAATTTTTGAGAACTCCCCAAAGCTATGTTACATGTCAAGGTTGAACATCAGCGAAAAATTACGAATTACATATTTTTTATCGGTGGCTCTAATATTAATGAAACTGTTCGATATAACGAGACAATAATTTGTATCGCTTTATAATCGGCAATAAGAAAGTTATGAAAGAAAGAAAATCCTCTCCCCCGTACGCACTGATCAGAATAGCCAGTCTATGCACCCACTGAACTTTCCTATCATCCTAATGTAAATCCCTTGTCCATTTAAATCTTATTAAAATTAACCAGACTAACACTATGATAACAGACCCAAATGTAACACTATGATATTAGCGTGAAATCATAATATTACAAGGTCACTCTTGCACGTTATGTTGACACTGATCATTAAATAAGTTAATAATACTAAAGTCTATTTTTGTTTTTCAAAAAAAAAAAAAATTACTCCAAGAATTAAATAACGATCTTTTGCAATGAATATCAGAGTAGATTTGGATGTCAACTTGTAAGCTTTCGGAGAAAAGGAAATAAGTCAACAATGGGTGACAAGAAGTGCATCAAATCAAGTTGAAATTTTCAGAGAACAAAAGTAAAAATTTAAATAATTAAAACGATATTCAAGAAGAATGGGATAAAAATTACATTTTGTGACAATAATGAACTTTTCTTATTTCTTCCAACGCAAAGCATAAATGTTTAGTTTATATTTATACTGATAAGTAACAAAACTTTATAACATTGTAGGAAACAGTAAAACAATCGAACGAAGTTTTGCTATCAGAATATTACATTTAAACAACGCATTTCATGTTAATATGCATACACTTTATGTATGTAGGCACTGCAACTTTTAGCAGGAATAGGCCTGTCTGCAACAGAAAGCTGTTAAAACAGCATCAAGGCAATGTCTCAATAATATGGGAACTCATATTTGAAAGGTTAGCGAAAAAATAAACATAAAATTTTATAGAAGTCGCCAGACTATCAAAATCAGTACTTTATTAATAATTTTCGCGTATTTAGTTTTATATCAGTAACACAATGATCGTCGACAAAAAACTACCTATGGAATCAAAAACTTTTAATTCTTTTCCAAATATTTGATTAAATTTTGTGAATATATAAAATATTTTTTTTCATATTTGTAATAAGGGAGCATATAAACATTGCCTCTAGAAACTAACAACAATATACTTTCTTTCAATTCAAAAATGAATAGTATGCATTTTCTTTCATCAATATTAGATTTGTTGAATTTTCAGACTATCTAGTGAATATTTAATAATTAAGAGGAAATTTAAACAGAGCTAATCGATGAACATCTCCATATTTCAGATTACTATTTTTCTTGTCTACTTTTCTCAAAAAATGTCACGTGTTGTAGTTTTTTTTAAATTTTATTTTTAATAATGGCTTTTATTCGCTAAAATCTGATTATACTGAAAAGCAGAAATTATTTTAATAAATACATAAATATTTGAATGTAAACAACTTTTTGCATTTTATTTTTTACTCTTTCTCTCCTCTTTTTCTTCTAACAAATCAAACTAACTTGCGAAGATAGTTAAATGCAAACTCATGTTATTAATATAGAAACTGAAATATTAACTGAGTGCAAAAATATATGTTTATAAACTACCACCACTTAAAGAGAGAGAGAAAAAAACCCCGAAAAAATCTCAAGTACATTAAAGCAGACATCTCTTCAAATTTATGAGCGATACCAAAGAATACTTATAAGCTTATTTAATTATTTCTTTGCTGATGTCATTCTCTCATTGTAACTACGAAGTGGGAATTAAAACCTTGAAACCAAAAAAGATAAGAAACGTCGTCAAGTGCATAAGAGTAAAAAATAACAGGAATAAAAAATAATGACGTGAAAGATCTTTTCATAATATTCGTGACGAATTTAACTATCGCTAGTTTCAAGAATCATATGATTCATGCTTTAAACCTCCAATCAGAAAATTAAGCTCAAGCAAATGTAATGATTTGGGGGGAAAGCTGTTAACAATCATCTTTATTTTGGTACTAGCCGCCTTTAGCGACCAGCTGGCTCGCCTTGAGTAATGCATTCTAAAATTTTCAATTAAATATTTTCAATTGCTCCCTTTTTAACTTATCAGCCAAATACATTTAAACTTCAAACTCCGATAGTCAACTATAACTCGATTATTAGTTCGATAATTCGTATTATTAGTGAAGACTTACGATTATTTGTTAATTATTACGATTATTATACATCTCTCTGATTTGCAATCAGCTGTAGTGGAATCATGGGGAAAATATCACATTTATTCCATAGCATTACACTACCATTTCGAACTGAGCATCATACTTTCCTTGGTTTAATTTGCAAATAAGAGTTAATTTAATCACTCAGTTTGAGTTTTAGTCAAAATGAAGACAAAGCATTGGTACTCTCTTAACGTGCTCTTGCAGGCTAAAACTCAAATTTTCTCAAACTCAAACAAAACTCTTTCATTTTGTGAGAAATTAATTGTTGGAAAATACAATTACGGTATTTTTTTAAAAAATACATTAAAAATAGAAACTGAATTCATAGGTTAAAACATTGTTATCTTTGGGGGAAAAAAAGTCATTTTTAATAGGATTTAGGAAAACTAATTTGTGCTGTAATATTTTTGGAAATTATTACAGAAAATTTGCAAATGTTAGCTTTATTTTTAGCCAATTAAAGTTTTTTTTAAAAAAAACCCTGTCATGGTATACTTTTTCATTCTCCAAAGTAAATATATAAATAACAAGTGCAGTAGCTCCAGATCATATGGCTTGATGTGTAGTGTACTAACACACACAGACGCGCATTCATTCGTATAGGCAAACACATATTCATTTGATTATCAGCCTTGGATTAATTCAGGGCATTGATTGGCCTAAAATTGATATCTTCTTTAAGATGGTGGACAGAAAGATCGAAAGGGACCTGTTTTTTAAATAATATTCTTTTATTTTTATCGGTTAGTTTTAATGATTAATTGATGTAGCAAACTTTTATTTAAAATATCAATAAAAATATTTTGTAAAATATGGCTTACAGAGCAAAGTTGTTTGACACAACAAACATAAAATGTAATTATTAACGTCATTTAGACCAAGCTAACAGTACTAAACAATATGTATGCCTATTACTAATATTTTACAAATTGGCCATTGGATTGGAATTTAAATGCATATCATATATAAATTCAATCAAGTTTACCGTAAATTAAGAAGATTTATTGAATTAATGATTTAAATATTGAGATGATTATAGAAACCTTTGTTTTAGAAACTCACATTTGATATTTATTTTATTTTATCCAGTCACGTGCTGAAAGTTACATGTATTAAGATTTTTTTTCAATAATAGTTGATTCTTTAAATTTGAACTTCCGGCAACATGTTGATAAAACCTAATATTTTCCCTCTTGACGTGCTCGTGTAGATTAAATATGGTTAAAATATTTCTTTAAAAATGGGTTGAAAATGGAAGCTTAAGTTATATGTTAAAAACATTGATACCATTAGAAACCTAATTTTATAATCTTTAAATTGATGCAAAAATCATCTTTGTGTGATAATATTTTCGAAAGTTATAGCAGAAAAACGTCAAAATGTCGCTTGATTTTTAATTAATTCAAATTCTAATTAATAGTTCGAAAAAAGGGCTCGGTTGTGCACATTCCCGACCTCCAAAATATACATGTACCAAATTTGGTAGCGGTAGGTCCAACGATCTGGCCTGTAGAGCGCCAACATACACACACACACAGATTGAGCTTTATTATAACAAAGATGGCAAATTTTATAACAATTCAGCAGAAAGAAAAAAAATATAAACAGCAAACGATATGACATTGCTACAACTCTCTAAAGAAAAACATACATTACTACTTTTAATATTTACTGAATTAAAAGTATTATTTATAGAAACAAGCGAAAAATGGATTTTTGTTTTAGTTTAAATACTAACAGCAATTGTATTTAATGTTTCATCTGTTAAACGATGAAAATGAATGAATAAATTAATCAGCAAGTGTTACTTTTTTCTTATCAAAATTATTGAACAGTTAAATGATGACTTTACAGAAAACTAATGAATAAAGTTAACAATATTCTTTAAAAGAGAAAATTTAATTAACAAAATATTTCGTATAGTTCTAGTGTACATTTCAAGTAACTGGAAAGGGGGGGTTGGGAATTAAAGCTTTCCTTTTGCAGGAAACACTGAATATTTTTTGTAAAGGCTGAGGGTTTTGGGACCGTATTTAAATATTTGAATGTAATACGAAGTATTTGATACAAGGAATGGTATTCCAAATGATATAGTGTAATCTAACATCCATACAATAAAAAAAATATTCCACCTCAAATCCAGACAAACAAGTGTTTTCCTTGATAAATTCAATACTGCTTCAGTAAGTACCCACAAAAGTTATTTAAATTTAGAATATTTCGCTAAACTTAGAATCATCGCAGCTGCAGATAAAATGAAATAATCTGAAATAGTTACCAATATTTTGGAATTCTGAAATAGAATAAATTTAAAATTAAAGCAAAAGAATTCAGCATAAAGATGCAAAAGAGTTCCAAACTTTAAAGTAAGGTCCCTCCTTCCTTGTTTCGAATTCAAATTACAAGTAAGGACTTATTTTAGCTTAAACATTGGTGAAATGTTACACAATTGGTAAATGTGCGATTAATATATCGAGCTATAATAAAATTCAAATTCCATTTAAATTAGGAGCTTATTTCTTTTCTAATGTAAATGAAGTATTGGAAACTAAATCAACTGGTAATCTGAAAATTAAAAACATTAAAAAATAAAAATGTCTGCAGTTTTAGGTTTATTTCGAACAATTATGAAAAAATTAACCTTCTGATCGATCAATTAGATCATCATATACTTTCATAAAATACTTCATTTTATCTCAAGTTTTGAGTCATTTATCTTATGAACCTAGTCTAATCCAACTGAAACATTTGAATTGAACTTCCAGTTTCTTTTAAAACAGCCAGGCTATTGAACCTGGTATCACAGTTATATACTTCACATTTCAGATAAAATGAAATACAAAAGGAATTCTCTTCCTAAATAACAAAACAAAAGTAATCGGAAGGCTTCACATATTTTTTATTATTTTGGGGATAAATCGTTTTTCTCACTTCATCAAGTTAATATAAAGATTAAATTTGGATAGCAAATAAAAACATATTTGAATTTTTAATATAATTAAGGCATTCATTTCCACTTCAAGTATATCTAAAAGAAATTTATTGGAAGTTAATCGTTTTAACAATCAGTACATCTTGTAGCAACTGATGCGTGTCTGCAACACTCGATAAGTGACCTCAATAAGAGTTCAGCAGCATATTCACGAAGCAACAGTTAAGTATCTGCTGACTGAATGTTTAGCAAACAGTTCATTTTGGCATTTTTACAAGGCAAGACGAAAAGAAAGAGTTGCAAAGACTGGCTTTAAAAAATAAGCGAAACGAGGCCAAATAGAACACGATTTATCTCGAATTGTAATGCCGGTGAGCGAGAGAAAAACAACAGGCGGAGAAAGCAGAAGATACAGAAGAATTTCGTTTTAAATGGAAACCTATGTAATATTCGATTAAGAAAAGAAATCTTTTTATTTAAAGTGAACTTTAAAATAAGAAGCATTGGATATTGAAAGGGGCGTATCAAATTGAAATAAAAAGTCGAAAATCAGAGCTCCAGATTTGCAAACATGAAACAAGACAAATTAAGTAAAAGTGTATAATTTATAAATCCAAATGAATAACAATATTTATCTAAAGTAATCCACCAAAGCAGGCTGAAAACGAACGTATCAAAAGAATTACTAAGGCATAATCATATTTAGACTAATTCTAAAAATTCTTATTTCATTATTCAACATTTTATTTACAAGAAGAAAGAGAAAAGAGCATATACAAACGGTACAATTAGATATATTTTTCAAAGAGGGCAAAGAGTAAAAAAAAAAAAAAAACTATAGCAGATAGTCTGGAATGGTGGTTCTTTTAAAAGAATTCATTCAGTCAAAGTTTTCAATAATAAAATACCATTTATAAAAGATAATGTATAACGATCGAATTTAAATACACACTAGCAAGTAATTAAAATGTAATTACGAATCTTTATCAAATTTCATTTAACAATTTTTTCAATGATCAGAATGCAGATCTAACCTGTCCGTTTTACATTTCTCAGAGGCAATGAACCCCAATGGTTATTTTTCAAATCTTTTTTTTTATAACTATAATATAGTCTAAAGGCCATTTAAGAAATTTCTTTTCAACTGGAATTAACAAAGATACAAACCTCAATACTCAATGATTATTTTGTGCATTAACAGTGATTAACTGTTAGAAATATAATGTATATATTGCTTTATAAATTTTTTTTCCAATCACCACTGAACTAAAAGAATTCATAACAACCAAACTGATACTGCATAACTTAATTTTAACAAAAGACACTCCATTAAAGCCTAGAATTTTTCAAAAACCAAAATGTATTTTTACCTTCAAGTAATTTTCATTTATTATTAGAATCCTGTGCTATGATAATTTATTTTAATATGTCACATAAAACAAATTACCAATTAAGAAAGAACAAAGATGTTCGGCTAAGGTTAATCAATATTTTTCTGAAGATGCAATCTGACAATTACACACGATGTATAATGATGGTAACCGTTTCGCATGAATATTGAAAACGCAATGTTGTTAATTATGGCGCTTTACAAGCCCGCTGACAGAAAGCTGTTAGCGATTTAAGTCGAAATGAGCATCTCTATTTGTTCAGTAGCGCCAACAAGGGCCAAGAGTACGACTTGACTACTTCATGCTTCACACATTCGCCTGCACAACCCCTTTTTACAGGGGGGGGGGCACATTCATACAACTCACAGACAGAACACAGAAGGACAACCATGCCCTAACCCGACTCGAATCCGGGAAGCCCAGATCACGAGGAAGACATGCTACCCTTATGCCAGAATGCCGGCTTGAAAATGCAATAAAAAGTAAAAACTATTTCAGTTACGGTTCCATTTAAATACAATTGAAACTGCAATGACCTCGTTCATTTGTTATCAAAACATTTTTGGAATGGTGCAATATAATGTAAGTGAAATAAACAAAAAGTTACCCTTGTAGAATTTTTTTTTTAATTAACTAGGTTGATTATTTTCGTCGGAGCATTGGATTTTCTCCAATTCACGTAAAAATAAGTATGCATAAACAAATAAAATGCAGCATGCACACACGTGTTTAATTTACCTCTTTCTTTCAATTTTTAATAAAATTAATTTTGGGGTAGCCTTTGTCACTATATATTCCATACTGTTTGCATTCAAGATATGGAAATCATGTGACATCACAGCCATATGAAAAACGAAAGTATGGAATCATATGTCATATGGCATCTACCTGCACATCTGCCTTACGATTTGTATTGTGACATTATACCCTTTTTCCATCTGCAAGATGTGCAATGGATTCCGAAATTGACGCGGCGTATTACCAACATAATTCATGATACTGCAAAAGAATAACTATTGAAAAGTAAAATAAATCTGTGTGTTTTCCATTTATCGTAAATAGTCATCGAATCTGAATTTAACACGAAATTAAATGGGGGAAGCACTAACTCTTCAATTGCATGTGGAATATATTCAATCAAATTAAAGAGGTGAAAGAATGACAGGAAATGAAAAGAAACAGTGTGTGAAAGAATATTCTTAACTTTAGGAAAATTGCACAACTATATTTTAAAAAATTCAGTGAACACGTCGGAGGACGAAGGAGATGCCTTTTTTTCTAGGTAGAGGATGAAGGTAGAGAATTCAAATACATACTGGATTTTCACTGGAATCAAGTAATGAACCAGCAATCCTATAGTGCCGACTCTACCAAGAGCCCGCCGTACCAACAAATTAAAAGTATAATGCGATTTTTATCTATGATAAAGGTCCCAACTATTAATATGTATAGGGTAGCAGATATGAAAAACTGTTTAAGATATCTGTGTCATTAAAAAGGAAATTATTCGTTTAATTTGAATATTTTTCTTTCTATTAATTAATGACTAATTGGAAAATTAATGTTATTCCTATTCCACCATTTTCTTCACATGAGAACCTGTAATTCAACTGAATGATTCATCTATAATCATCATGTTATGGAAACCCTTGCAATCTTCTCATAAGTTTCGGTAATTTGAGTAGCATTTATGTTTAAAAAGAAACAAAAATGCATGATTTTTCACATTTAACAACAATGATAAGAGAAAAGCGTTTTAATAAGGAATATCCCAAAACTAAAATAATCCATTTCAATAGGTTTGCCACAAAAAACTCTACCAGAATACTGCATAAACCTCAAAAGTTAAATCCTTAAATAGCAAAAATATTTCAGAGGAGTATTCCGTTTTCAGAAGAATTATTTGCTGTCAGAATATTAATATTTTTTAAATAAAAGAAGTGAAAATAAGAAATCAATAAATTCAGATATGTTTAAAATTTCAGTTCAAAACATATATAACTCAAAAAAATAAAAAGAATTTAGAAAATCAAAATTCCTTGATTGCTACGTAAAAATGATAGCATTATGCTGCAATTAATTAAAAAATTGTCACATCTATATATATCTTATAGAATTGAATTGGAAACATGATGCATTATTTTGAATTGAATTGGAAACATAAAAATAAGCTATAAATGCGGGGCAATAAGGGACTACCTACATGGACAGATTAACTTTTACCTCCATTATTAAGTAAAGAGTATCCAAACATAGTAATTTAATTGGCGAGGAAGTATGGCGCCAAAACTAAGGGGGAATGTGATAGATTGCAAGGAACAAGTATTCACTGAATGAAGACAAGAGCTTCAAGGAACTGCAAGAGATGCATCTTGAAGTGTAGCTATGTCATCGGTACCGACAATAAAGGACCATTGTTAATTGTCCTTCACGAGTTGATCGCCAAGACAAAATAGTTGTTTCTTCGCGAGGAGGCTCACAAACTCATCGTTCCTTTGAATACTCTTATGTAAATGTGCTTCTACCTTCCGCACTTGGATGTACGATAATACCAATACAACACTGTAAAAATCATAAGTAACAACATAGTAAAAAAAATGAGAAAAACAAAGAATTCTTTCTTTATGAGAATAAAATATCCGTCATTAAGAATAAAACATCACATAATGATATAATAAATTGTCAGTTTCTTACGAAATTCATGAATTTCTCATGAAAGTCAATAATTTCAACTATATATATATTTTTTTGTTAATAAGAAAAATATTGAATTTTAAAAATGTTCTAGAAGCACATGCAAATAACAAATAACAGCCCAGCATAATATTAAATTATAAAAAGCACTATAAAATAAGATGAAAATAATGGGCAAATTGTTACCTCATAATTCATATACAGTAAAAAAAAAAGAGCTTTCATAAGGCAACTTACTTTAAAAATTATAAACTACAATAAATACCTCATAAATGGCAAAACGTATTCAATTCCAAATACAAATTATTTGCAGATGATGTGTCCGCCATTTTGACAACAGAAAACATCAGAACGATAAATAAAAACACGACATAAAATGTTATTTAACTCAATGTATGGATTGAAACTAAAATATTCGCCTTTTTTATAAGAAAGAATTGAATGTTTTGTCGGTCTACTTAAATTCTAGATATTCCTTGTAAGTTAACAAACAAAACTGGAATGACATAAAAAAGAGGAATTATGACATTCGGGTGACAGAAAAAGCGGAAGCATAATTCCAATTGCCATTAAACAGCTGTGGTCTAAGAAGAATCAAAGAATAAATTACAAGAAACTAAGAACAAATTTGATATATAATCATGCGGAAAGAGATGGATACAATTTTTTTTTTTTTTTAAAGAAAGAAAAATGCTAAAAGTATTAATGAGCGATGTATGTATACTTCCAATTTTGTTCTTTTCAAATGTGCATGGTAAATAAAACTGGCCTTCGAATAAGAAAATCATTCGAGTTCTGCTAGATTTTTGTTATACCGCGTCGAATAAGAAATTCACTGGAGTTCTGCTGGATTTTTCTCATACCGCGACAAAAAATTTGTTGATTTCATTAACATAATTCCCTATCTATAACTAACAAATAAAAGTAAAAACTTTTGTTTATTACAAAATTAGTCACCGCACTTCGGTTATATGCATTTTACAATTCAAGGTAAAAAAAAAAAAATAAGGAAAATACATGCTCTCTTATGTCACTTATTTTTTATATACGTTTGAAGAAACTATCAAACGTAATTAATTACTCAAGATTTTGGCTAAACGACATTTTTAGTTTCAAATTCCGCACATAGTATTATAAACACTGCCTGAAGCTTTTCATACAGAATTCGATAACACATAATTGCGCATTGCATTGAATTTATGAATTAAAAAGTAAATTTCTACGTTTTTAAGAAATCAAATTTTACTTTAAACGAGCAATAATATCTATAAAAAACAATCTTAAAAGTTCTTAGTTCTTAAATTTAAAACTTGATGTAATAACACATATAGAAAAAAATCAAGTACTGCAAAAAAAGCAAAAAATAGAATTCTAATAATTACAAATTCAGATAATGCAGAAATAAATAATTTTCGTCGAATAAAATGCAACGCACACACTAAAGAATGCCATCAAGCACAGAAGCAAATATGTATTTCGAAAATATTTTAGATGTGCTTGTTTACTTTTTGTGAAAATATTTTTGAGCTTGATGCAGATTTTATAATCTGATGTTCATATACGCTCTATTTCAAAAGCCTTGATATTCAGATTTTCTACGATAGTTTATCAAATAATTGAAATCTAGTATTTAGATTTTTAGCCGGATCATATGCTAAAAATGGCTCAAGGCAGGAAGGAATATCTAAATTCTACATATTACGAAGAGGGGGAAAAAACAGTAAGAAAATGCAAAATTAAAATTTTTTTTAAAGTATGCTTTTGTATAATAAAATATGTAATTATGTAACAGGAATTAACAAAGTAAAATTAAATCTTATTTGTGAAAAGCTAAAAACAATATTAAAAGACAGATGATAGCTGACTAAGAGCATTAACATTTTAGAAGTGCTAAAATGTGAGAAAATTAAATTGCAATAATTTTTATAGACTGCGTTAAACTGAAAAAAATGCGAATGAATATTAAAATTTTTGCTTTTATTCAATTTAATTAAAAGAAAAATAATGATAAAATAATAAACTGTCTAATGAAAACAACTTAACTTTTTAACACTGCAAAAGTGTGTCAATGATAGATACGGTTAACAACGAAATGAATTTAATACTTCTACAGAAAAAGGCGGGATTGAAACAAGTTTTGTTTCAATTAATTTTGAAAAATAAAATTTTTGACACCAAAAAAATATATTTTTTAAAGATTGTTATTTTTTTTCTAAAAAATAATAATTTTATAAAAAATGAAAAATATTTTTTAATGATATATTCTAAACTTATAACAGGAAATGTAAAATCACTTCATCCTTGTTTCGGGTTTTAAGGAACATATGCTCCAAATTTTTTTGAAACCGTTCAGGGATTTGGAATTGCATAAGATTCAACAAACGGGTATTAAATTTTATGCAGAGATATATGTCATTATTATTCCTTCAATAATGCTTTGATTATAATTAGAGTCGTACCTACATAACATTGCGCCTAGAACTAATATCCAAACAGCGCCTCCAGCATTTATTATGATAATTATTCACTCTACTTCCCTTATGAATATATAAAAAATGTTTTACCCACCAAGAATAACAAAAAACAAAAATTTATATTGATAGTGTCTTATCAGGTTTATCATGAAATAACTGATCAATCTCATACTAATATCAAACAAAGTTAAACATATCTACAACTTTCTAAACATCTAGTACTTATCTATTAATTGAATTTCGGAACCTTAAAAGACTTCTTTCTTTCGAAAGCTCACGGAACATTTTTTTTTTTTTTTAAGTTTCCCCTGCCTTTGTCTGAAGATACAGGAATAGTTTCATTTTATTAAAACCGAACTTAATAATACATATATAGATAAATAGAAAAAAATTAAAAAATATGTATTGGCATTTAAAAAAATTATTTTAAATATTTTTATTTTTTCTAAAAATAGTCATGCTATTTTCGTATAAAGTCTACTGCATAAAATAATGAGTTGTATTTCATTATCACGTAACTTCAAAATAAATATTCATATTATCTAAATGACAACTAACTTCACAAAATGTATGTGTCTCTACCATATAAAAAAGATGCAAAACCATAAATGGACAACGGTCTAGAACAGAATTGAAAACGACTTGTGTCCTTCTAGCGTCATCATTATTCACTTTTCACAAATACAAGCGTCTCGGAAACTCATTTCTAGAGAGATAAAAGCATCCTTTACCAGAACAAATTATTCCGATCATCCCTATATGACACACATGAAAAATAAAACCACTTCCTCGTCGGAAAAAAGTTTCACAGTGGCCAATGTTGTTGCAAGAGTACCTGGAGCCTACCCCAGGCAAAGAAAATTCATGCATCAATTATAATTAAATTTATAATCATAAACTAATTGTAAACAAATTCATACCAAAAAAAGCACCTTTTATATTAACCTTGTTTGTAATTTGGAATTCATATAAAAATTAGTTTTTAAATCAATGTTTCAATTTCACAGAACTGGAAAAAAAATGTTTCAATGATTTTAATTCATTTATAGTTTCAAACGAATAATTTATTAATCTATACTTATAATAAAGCTCAATGTGTGTGTGTGTGTGTGTGTGTGTGTTGGCGCTCTACAGACCAGACCGTTGGACCTACAGCTACCAAATTTGGTACATGTATACCTTGGAGGTCGGGAATGTGCACCTCGGAGCCCTTTTTTCGAATTTTTAATTAGAATTTGAATTAATTAAAATTTAAGCGAAATTTTAACGATTTTCCGCTATAACTTCCGAAAATATTATCGCACAAATATGATTTTTACATCAATTTAAAGATTAAAAAATTAGCTTTCTAATGGTATCAGTGTTTTAATGTATAACTTCAGCTTCTATTTTTAACGAATTTTTAAAGAAATATTTTAACCATGTTTTACAACAATATATTTCGGACAAAACAATAAAATTTAATCTGCATGAGCACGTCAAGGGGGAAAAATTAGGTTTTATCAGCGTGTTGCCATCCTATTGACGGAAGTTCAAACTAAAAAAAAAACAACTATCATTGCAAATTAAATCTAAAGAAATGCAACTTTAAGCACGTGACTGGATAAAATAAGAGAAATATAATATGTGACATTTTCTAAAATAAATAATGAACGAGCAAAGGGAAAACAATAGCTTTTATTAGTTCTGTTGAAATCATACTGACAGAAGTTCAAATTAAAAAATAAATTAACTATGACTGTAAATTTAATCGAAAAAAATGTAACATTCACCACGTGATTGGATGAAATTAAATAAATATTAAATGTTATGTTTTCTAAAAAAGAAATACAAGACAAAGGTTTCTATGATCGTTTGCAACATCTATATCATTAATTTAGTAAATCAGTGTTACGTGACTTTCGAAATTTAAGTATATCTGGCAGAGAAATTATAAAGAGAGTCAGGCACATAAGTATTTAATTGAAATTTTAGACCCCATTACTCTTGGCGACCAGCTGGTCGCCAAAGGCGTCTAGTACTACAATAATTCCAAGTAAAATTAAATACAAATAATTTTATTTTACTATTGTTTCGAACTATTATGTGGAAGCAAAATTAACTGCAGTTTTGCGTTCTACTGATATCTATCTATATTGTCAATTTTGCTGAATTATGATCGATCAAGTACATAAATTTATCCATTTCTATTCTGAAGATTTGCTGGCACAACAGCTACAGCCATTAGCAACTGAACAAATAAAATTAGGAACATCGCTTTTCAATTTACGATGAAATATGCATGAGAGAACATTAATTGGCAATAATTTTCCTAAATTCGTTCTTCTATTACTTTCAATTCATTATTTAAAATGAAAGTCAATTTCATTTGCTGTGCATATGTTCTGTTGATGCTGGCGTCTAAGGCCATTGAAAGCAAAACCGATCGCCAAATAGAATTCCCTTGAATAAAAAAAATGGGGCACTTGAAAATAGAAAAATTTCAAAAATTATTATTATCTGCTAAATTTTAGTCTCACTATATAGTATAGTTTGAGTGAGCTTTTTTCTCCATGGAAGAGTTTTATTGTTGGGTGATTTTGATATGCTAGAAAACAGAATTGGCAATCACATAAAATCTTATATCAAAAGATTACTCGCATAACAACTTCGTATTCATAGTTAATTTAAGAATAACGGGTCAATTTATCGATTCAATATATTATTAAAAAAAGTTTTAAACATGGCAATTCAAACATTGTCCATATATTTTTGAACAATTTTATTCGAAAATGGAGGGAAAAGGAGAAGAAATAAATTTTTATCTTTTATATTGCATTATAGTCAGATAACAGCTATTCCCCTCATTCTTTTTTTAACAAGTATAAAATAGTTTTGCATACAAATCAGTTTTCATCAATAGATAGATTGATACTTTACATTTTGTTTCTTAAATGATTCAAATATAGACACCGCGTGTTAAGCTACCGGTGTAAAATATTACTTTTATAAAAAATAAAAAAAAAATGATTTTTTTTTTTTAATATATGTATACTGATAGAAATAGGAGACAGAAAGAACCGTTTTTATTTTTATGTCTCCTGTTTCTTTCGTGCAATATCAAAGCAATAAATTACATTTAGTCTGCTTATATTACACAGTCTTTTAAAAACATTCTTAAGTTTATTTTCAACGTCCTTTTCTTTTTTGTGCATATAACTAAAATTTTACAGCATATCACATTAAAAATGAATCTCACCATATAATAGAAGCCACAACCAAAATATCTGTCGAAATTTTCAAAATGCAACAGATTAAAAAATATATTTATAACACTAATGGACATAGCATAGAAATCGTTCTTATAACCTATCGTACTTATAAATATTGTTAAATAAGAGTTAAATGTAAACAATCTGTTGTACAAATGCTTCAGATCGCTTCATTGAATGTTTTGAACAGATGCTTAATTCAACGATTCGTTAACTGACAAAATATATTAGAAATATTACGGAGGGAATTCGTCATTCCCCCTAAACACCATCCAATCAGAAGAAAGAAAAGAATAAACAAAAGCATCAAATAGAAAGTTTTACTGACTATGAAAATAGATGACAGATGAGATGTCGCTATAATTTACGCACACAAATTGACAACCATACCTTCGAAAGCTATTATTTCACAAAAATGATTGCTGAACTATCTTAAAACTAGAAAGGGGAAAAAAAATAATAACGTTTTTAATGATAATATTATTTCTGTACAATTTTCTTCCTTTATTCTAAATAAAAATTGTATAGATAATAATTGATAAAATACATTCATCAAAATAATCAATTGCCTGTTTTTTTTAAAGATTTTTTTTTAATAATTTTTCTCGGACAGTAACTTTGAAAAAGGTTTTTATTCCAATTTTATGCCGTAGTAAGTATACTACGGCATAAAATTGAAGTACATAACTTTTTAATTGGAGTAATACTCCAATTTAATTTAAAATTGGAGTACATAACTTTACATACATTAAAGTACATAACTTTTTAATTTACTTGTGGAAGATTATTTCCCGATTTAAAGTCATATCAAAATGCAACGTGAAATTTTTTTACAAATGTATTTTAAATTAATTGCTTATTAGCCTGAAAAGTCAATAATCTGGGTGTCTCCAGTCTATACAGGCGGCTAATTTAGATAAAACGATTTTCGAATACAATATTGGATAAATAATTTTTCGAAAGGCTTCTTATTTCATAGGAAAAGTACATCAATTTTTATGTTTACCCATTTTCACTTTAAGTTTCACCAGCGATATCGATACAAATAATGAAGTTAATCTCAATACAACGCTTTTATAATTTGTAGTATTGTGTCATACTTAATGATAATTTAGGAAATAAATTGTACAATACTTTCATACTCGAATTTCGTATAGGACTATTTCAGAGCAATAAAAAAATGTTTTTGAGACTAGTAGAAAGTCAGATTTCCCAAGCTCAAGCATTGGTGGTCCACATGAATGACTTGACGACGCCACAATGTTAACATCTATGTATGTTCTTACAAAAAGTACTTCATTCAAGCCGCTCGAAATAATAATAAAATAGCATGTTTGTTGAATCAAATTCAATTAAGAGGTTATTTGGCAAGAGGAACTAAATATACAAATATCGAAAGCGTCGCAAAGCATACAAACAATGGCAATGCACGTGCCGTGAGCATGGTGATAAAAAAAAAAAATGAATAGGGAAAGGGGAAAAAAATAATCGTCTGTGGTAAGATTTCACGAAAGAGCGAGTTCAGCAAAGCCAAAACCGACGTCATAAATTGTCAAATATTCGCCAAGCCATCAGGAAACCAGTGTGGTATAAAAGCAGTTTTTTAGCATAGGTTGGTGCTTCTTTCGATTGCTTGGCCGAGGTCTGGCGGCGGTCCACCGTCAATGAGCGCCGGAATCCTAGCACCGCGGGAAGCTCAGCAAAATTTGGTTATTTAGGTACTCAACGGCGCCTGGAACACAGCCATATGTCATCTCGGACCATGTCTCAGTCTGCAGCGGCTGCTTAGAGACTTAGAACAGCTTGAACACTCGAAACACAGCACATGAACTACACTTGTCGTTTCGAGTTTTAAAAAACCAAATCCATCAATCAAGTACTTGGGTAACTCTACACTGCTAGAATCGCTCTTTGCGTATCTTGAGATTAAAAATTTTGAAAGAAAATGAGAAGTTAAAATGTATTCTCTTTCTCTCCCATATATACATATATGAAATAATGTGCAAAAATTGCACTTATAATTTTTGTCGAATAGCAGCAGTTAAATGTAAACAAGCCATCTTTCGAATTCTAACCTGCTTCATTCATCATTTTTACAACTGTAATTCATCGCTTCGCTTAAGTAATTAATAGAGGTGCAAAATATTATTATAAATATTCTAATTTTGTCTCTCCGTATCGCCAAAAAGTCCATTCAGTTAAAGAAAAGAAGTCATAAAAGAAATCATGAAATAGACTTCAAATAATCTTCAATTAATAGCAGAAAAAAGCTTAATCATCGCCAGACAGTAAAAGGTTATGACTTAAATTTGGAAATGGAAGATCATTACTTCTAAAAGAATTATATCACAAAATATATGTCTTTGTATTATCTACAGATGCACACACACAAAAAAACCTATTTAATTATATCAATTTAATTCTAGTATATTTCCTTTCATTTTAATAATATTTTAAATTCAATTTGATATAAATGTTCTTAAATGCTATGCTGGAATTCGAATTCATTTTTCAAAGCGGACAAACTTCAATTGCGTGCTTTTCAATTATATACTCGACTGTAATAATTTTATATCAACTTTTATTTTTAATTTGGGGTAAATTGATACAAATGATTTCATACTTTTTAATCGTATAAAATAAAGAGTTGATTTTTTTATGCATTCTGTGTTTTAAACACTTAAAAGTTTTTTTTTTTTTAAATTCAGTAATCCAGGTAAATAAGATGGACGCCATAAGAGAATAGTGAAAAACCTCCCGATTAAAAAAATTTTTAACAAGATGTTTGCATGCGAATTTTGCACAAAAATTCAGATGTTTAAATTGTATAACAGTATTGTATAATATCAAGATGAATTAATAAAGACAGTTCACTCCCATGTCAAAAAAAAATTCAGCACAATGATGTTTACATAATCTGTAAATGAGGAGGACAACCAAAAATCATTCCTTATGCTCCCCATAACAGATATTTGGGCCTTGATCTTACACATAATTACTTTTTGGGTGACAAATATTTACCAAGGAAGGACTCCACAAAATTTTAATAAATTTTTAATTTAAAATTAATAGGAATAATATCTTTCAATAACGTTGAAACCTAAGAACAAAAAACTCTTTAACACTATTATAAAATTAAAACAATTTTGCTGCGGTTCCAATTTTATTTCCAGGCAATACTTTTTTAATTTTAACAAATTTTTCAAAATTATTCATAAACGTGATTTGCTAACAATCTTTTTATCTCATATAACCACTTTACACATGTGTGTAACGACCGTGAATAATCAATGGAAATTTTAAGAGTTATCGAGCAAATGAAGTCAAAATAAATATTAGATTTATTCAATTCATCAGTAATTAGGGCTTTAATATTAGTGAATACACCTTTTCTGTTAAAGTTCACTACGAAATATAAATATTAAAATATATTTCAAAGCATAAATTGTTATTTTTTCCCACATTTTAGTTCGTTTTTTCTTCTTCTGTTAGTTGAGCATTATAAAACTGTTACATATTGAATGCAACGACTGATGCAATAATACCAATCGATGACAAGACAGCTGAATCAAGCCTTACTATCGTGTTACAATATTTCGAACTAAAGATACGGATCTCTATCGCTTCTTCATTTATTTTAAAACAAATTACATCACACAACTCATAGTAGTCCTCACTTATATACTTGAAAATATCTTTTTTTCCCCACATTTTCTGGCTTTTAATTGCATGATTGTAAACAGATTAAATTACAAATGTACAGCTTATTTATTGAATGAATTGAAAATGTTAATTAAAATTTTTCAAATAAATTATGTTTGGTAACAGATTAAATAATTTATTGCAGATTCGATATTCCTTAAATTGAATTCATAAACTACAGAATTACTACATAAGAACCCGTTTCCTGGATCTCTAATTATATCTAAGTAAGATTAGCAAAATGTCCAGGGGAATCTTATGTCAAAATCAGTAAATACTTTGCTACCATACCGGGCGTATCCAATTGAGACTTTTAAAGATCTACCATAAAATGAAATTCGTGACTTCCAGTAATAAACACTGAAATAGAATCTGTCACTACAAAGTATCATTTGACCACTAGATTCAAATATTATTCGTTTCCTCCATTCTGTATTTTCTGCGCGCAAATTATATCCGTAACGAACCGAGTATGTTTGGATGGAAACTTACTAATCAAAAATTAGAATTATGTATACTTTTATTTCATATAATATTTTCTGTAAATAATTATTATTCTTATTCTTGAAAAATTTTAATAACCAATACGAAGTTTCATTTTAAAGGAGTGACTCGGGTGGAAAGACGTAAAACTATATTAATCATCAATTGTATAAGAAATAATTTAATAAACAATATCAAAATCGAATATTACATTTTGGAAATATTAAGTATTTGATGAACATAATAGCAATAAAAAATATTTATTAACTGATTAGAAGGATGAAATAGCTTCATGCTTTAATTATCAGAACTGATTACTTTTGGGACATTAGCCAAATGCAAGTCGTCAAATTCGAAATCAATCATTGAATCGAGAATTTACTATACTCCATTTTCCTCAAAGTGCCAACTTACCAGACAACTTGCTGATATGTTAACAAATACATTAAGATACGATTTATCCAGCAGGTATGTTAAGCTCAATACGCAAAATAATATCATGCTGATAAGCTACAGAAAAAACAGTATTACTTAAACCAGATGCAATTTTGTTAAATTATTATTTATAATTAATAAAAATCTAAGTAAAAAAAAAAAAGAATTTTATGAAAAACAATACAACATCCACAGTAAGAATTCTGACTATCTAACTTCACTGGCGATCTCACGTAATTTTATCATTTCATTTATTAAGTTCCAAAACAAAGAAACAGAAAATATTTCTAAAAAATAAAATCAAATTACACATTAGTAACTAATTTAAAAAATGCTGCCTGTATTCTATATTCACATATGCAATTCTTTTTAATAAAAATGTTTCACTCCACAATAATGTCGCCGAAAAGTTTGGGGAAAATGTAATTCCAGCTGCTAGCTGAAACATCAGCTAGCAGCTGGAATAACAGAAACTAAGAGATGGCTATAAAAATAGCTCATTTCAAAAACGACAATTTGTGGCGGATGGTTAGTTTTAGTTATTCGCACTGATCTTCAATTTCTGTCAACTTGATCTTTTCAATGTTAATTCTATCGAAAAAATGTCCACCAGAAAGATATGTATCGTCAAATTTTTCAGTGTCATTACTCATATATTTTGACTCAAGAGTGTATGTGCTGAATAATGATCTTAATTCCTGCTATTTAATTCGTTTCAAGAGCGAAACACTAATTTAATCAAGGAATTAATTTCGCATTTAGTTGGAAGAAAATAGGTAAGACTACACGCAGTTAAATGATACATATAATTGTGATGTTAGGTGAATTTAGAAACATTCAAACTGCTAAGAATTAAATAAAATAATGTATCGATACCTTATCAATAAAATTTACTATGCCAATAATTTCGATAAAAATTTAATAACACTTTGTGCACAGAATTTTTTTTCTTTTGGAATAATTATTTTTACTAGCTTCATATGGAAAACAAGTATATGGAAATAACTATCACTATATTTTCCTCACACAAGCAAGTAACTTTCTCAGGCAACTGAAATGTCAAATAATGTAGTAAGTAGGGTCAGTACGGGTGGTTTCAAATGAATTTTACAGACTTTTTCATTTTATTCAGTTTGAAATGATCGAATCAGACAGAAAGTAGGGCCGTTATTTATGTGGGAGCATAATCAAGTTCTGAAGGGCTTATTAAACAGTGCCACTTAATCCAAATTAATTTATTAATTAGTCAACCACAAATAAAGCGACGTCTATAATTGAAATCACTTGTTTTGATTTTTGACCAAAATCTGATCAACGGATTTGAAGAGAATACATTTGAAATGATAAGAAACAGCTCACTGTCACAAAATAGACCCGTTTCTAACTGTCCCCTCCAAATGCACTTTTTTACTGTTTATCAATGAAAATATATTCTATTTTATAAAATATCACGTATAAACTATTATGATTATTTAAAATTTCATTTTGGAGTAATTTATAAACAGAAGCTATTAATTAAAAAAACCAAAATAAACAGGGATAAAAAGAGAAGTGACTAAATTTTATGAGACATGAGAAAGAAATATCCAAGAGTTAGAGATATATTTTTAAGTAACTCAAGGCTAATAAGTCAATTTAATAGTAGAAAATAGAGTTCTCATTTCAAGCAGAAGATGTCATCTATTATACAATTAATTTTTTCATCCATTTTTACATAACCTGAAAATCTACTTAAGCAATGAGATCTGGTCAAATAATTTAATGACTCTAAGAAGTTGCAAATTTTCATTTAACTAACTAAAAAAAAAATCTTTTGATATAGTCAAATTAGTACTCTCAAACTTGCCATTATCATTTGAACACAGTCTATTCGGATTTATGAACAATGGGTATCCATTCTGGTACCTTCAACATAACCGGTCAAAATGTACATATTTTTTAAAAAAATACAATCGTGGATGTTTCGAGACAAGTAACTTCTCATTCCCACAACTCTATTTTTTTTAATTGAAAAGAAACATAATAATCCTCTTCAGATTTCATCAGCAGCATTCTCCCCCCCTCATCGACTCTTTTTAATGCAGTTAGAAAAACATTAAAAAATAACAATGAAGTGGGAAAGTGTTTTTTTTTTTTTTTTTTTTTTTTTTTTTCTTCTTCTTCATATAATGTCGAAAGGAGAGAAGAAAGAAAGCAGATTTTTCTCAATTCGCTAAGGCTTTTGCCGTGCATATTGTTATCACCGTTTCCAATTACCCTCTCTGAACCCTATTCTAGTTGCTTTCCAACATAGAGAATAAACTAAGTATTGAAAATGTTAGTATAAAAAAGCATTACTTTTCATAACATTTAGGTGGTTGGCAAAGTATTTAATAATTCGGAAAATTTATTTAACCTTCAAATTACAAGGAACAGCTTATGTCATAATGTATTGTCATTTCAATTTACATAAAAATATAAAGGATACTGAAACATAATTAAGCATCTTCAAACAAGGTTTATCTTTTAAATAGCATTAAGTCTTTCATTCGTTACGCGATTCAAAGATAAATTTATAATCACAGCGTTACTATACGCATAATAATAATTTTCATCACTGGATGTAGCATTGCAATTTTATTCTTATAAGCAAAAATATATAAAATTACTGGTTTTTTGTTTTGTTTTTACAGATTTTTTTATAATATAAGCAGATTAAAAAGATAATTCAGGTGGCTTTGCCCACCCCCTCTCCCAAACAAATTAACAAATTGCCTATATGTTCTGTAAAATATTTTATCAATATCTTTATTCCATATTTAATCAAATAAGAGTTAGACCACTTAATTTATCAGAACACATAAAGTTAACTAGACATTTTTAAGTTACTCAACAACAAAGGGAATTCTTTTATCTTCATATTTTAAAAACAACATACAAATGGGAAGATAAATAACTAAAATCTTCACTTCAACGGCATCAAAGAAAAAATTATGTATCACGTTATATGTACGGAAATAATTTGTGATTTTTTTTTTTTTTACTAGGTTAAATAACAAAGTTTCATTCTAATGTAAGTGTAAAGTCTTCGGAAACTTCTAGAAATAAGATAGATGAACATTAAGTAAAAAATCTTATCAATTAATCTTTCTATTTTTACTTTAACTGCTATTACGCATATAAACTTTCTACCTCTTCTCCATAAAAGTAAAAATCAAGTAACTTGAAATATGACAATTCCATTTTTCACAGTTGAGTATTTGTTACATGATTAGCAAACATGCCGAAAAAACGGCAAGGTGACCGAAAATCTCGAAAAAATAGGAAACATCAAATTTCACAAATTTGTGCGTTTTTGCAAAAGATTATTTATTTTTATTACTTATTCAGAGTAGAGTGAAATAAAGGGGATCTTAGAACTATTTTACTTTATAATAAAGTTTTCGAATTTTTTTAGAAATGTGTGTTTGAAGTAAGCGTTGAAATAAATTTTCACAATGTGATGGCAAGTGAAAAGTGGTTGCCGGAAGATAATCTTTCTATAATTCAAGAGAACATTTAAAGAAAAAAACCATTAAAATACAGGTTCATATTTAAATACTTCAATATATGAACAAACCAATGTATTTTTCGGAGGAGAAGAGGGGAGGGGTGAACGTATCCGTGAATCCTAAAGGGAAAATGCAAAAGAAACACTGGAAAATAGAAACATTCACAAATCCTCTAATAAAACTTCAAAACATGCATATAAGAAGTTTGATAACTAATAAAATGATAGGCTAAAATATTAATAAGAGGCAACTTGTGCGAACATTTTTTTTTCTTATTTCATACATATAATTTTGGTAAAACCTCGTAGAAAAAAAAAAAGAAGGCATGATTTAAAATATAGTCTCTATACGAATTTTCCAGTATTCCGAGGCGATTACGATACCAATTAGTTCGAATACTGGGAAGTTCAACTGAAATTCAAAGAATACACATTAAAAAACAGTGATACTTTAGGTATGATTTCGAAAAAAATAACATCATACAAGCATGCTTAGCTAACACTTATAACAATTTTCACTGATTCAATGAAAATAAATAGTAGAACCAAAAGTAAAGCCTTTTTAATCTATAAACCAAACTGGGTTTCTAGCTATTGAAACAAATACTTAATTTAATACTTTTGACTTTAGCAGATATGTCTTTTATACACCAAAGAGATTTTGAGAAAAAAAAAAGTAACTTTCAAGAAAGGATACCCTTATCGTTTTTCTTAAATAAAAGTGTCAAATAATTTTTTTAGACAGAATATATCCGACAATTCACAAAATAATTAATTATTCATTTATGCTTATAATCCTTCCTCTCCTAAATCAAATATAAGTAGAGTGATCAGGAAAAAATTACTTGTTAGATTTAAAAAAAGAAATAAGATACAAAAAATGTTATTATTTGTGGTACACTAAAATAGTTTCCATCATCAGCATGTGTTTACCCCCTTCCTTAAAAAACAGCTTATTGTTTAATTTTAATTTTTTTAAGACAACTCATTTCATTTCATACACATTGGAATCAATACATATTCACGTGATACAAACCAAATGAGCCGCGTCAATTTCGTTTTGGCCCTAACTGCACCTTTTAAAAGAAAACAGACACAATACAACCTGAGGCAACATGAATTAGATGACACGTGTAGTTCCTTTTGTCATTCAAACATAGCCCTAAATGAGAGACTACACTGAAAAATTAAATGCTGATGACTCAATCACTTTTTCCGAAACTATATATTATACATCAATCACGTCTTTCGTAAAAAATACTGGAATATTTCATCAATATCATGTATCCATTTTCACAAGTTTAAAAAAAAAAAAAGTGCTATCTCATATAGTGATGGTGATTTCACCAAAAAAGGATTGCATATGAGGGAAAATCAAAAACAATAGCATGGAATGATTTAGTCTGTATAGCCAAGCAGTCAAAAAAGTCAAGTACATAAAAAAATTAATGTAATGGAAAGTGCAGAAGAAAAGCCATCTGTGGTTGCTGACCATTAAAGAAAACATATTAGATTAATCTGAAATTGGAAGATCTTGAAAGTCTGACAGTGTCAAATCAACAGCTGGCTACAACGACGCAATAGGAAAAGAGTCATGTTTCAGGAAGTGGGGCCTCTACTCGGCATTTATCAAGAGGGCAGACAAGCTGTCAAGTGAGGCGCGGTTTGGCTTTATTTATTAATAAAAAAGTAAACAAATAGAATCATTTGTAAATAACGTCTGAATAAGAATACAAAAAGTTACAAAGAAAGCGAAATACAAACAATTTTAATTGATATTGTTAGGTACCAGATTTATAAAATTATTTCCAAAATTATATATATATATATATATATAAAGCGTCAGATTTTACTTTATAAAATTTATTTTATAAAAATCATGGGCAACAAACAATTTACTTTTGATATCCAACCAAGTTGTTTTTTCAGTTAATGGATAGGTGAATATTCAGCTTGCACGTATAAAATGTTTCCGATCTGAAATCCTTTTGATAGTTTAAAATTTCATTTAAAGGCATTAATAAGGGTATCCGGGAATCTTAATTTTTGAAAGAAGGAAGAATACTTTAATCTGTTGTATAAAATAATTAGTTTTCAACTGCGAAAGAGGAGAGTATTTAATATACTTTTATAAAAAAAGATATACATATAGAGGATGTATTTACCTCCTCCCCTCTCCAAATTCTAAAACGATTAAATTACATGCTCATTTTAAAGAGAAACAATTTTTCTTATTGAATTATAAATCACATATAAAAGAAAGACATTTCTCTAATTATTTATAAGACTGACGATCTTCTGAAGTTAATGGAAACTCTTTGGAACTCATTTTCTCGAAGTTCTCTCTCACATTTCCACATCACACATATCTTTTTTAACCCTAGGAACAACAACTTTTCAATCAGATATTAATGAAATATTGTATAACAGAAGGACGTTTTGACTTAGAATCAAATTTGATACGTAACTGGTACATATTCCTGGGCAACTAAAATATCTGAGATTTTCTTAAATGGACAAATGTGACCATAAGACAAAAACACCTTCAGTATGGATTTGAAATATTGCTTGGTTTCTTTTATTCTCAATTTTGCCGACTTTATCTATTACACTTTTTCTATTTAATCACAGAATTTTTTTTCGGAACATACGATTTATATTTAAAAAGAAAAGGAATGCAATCTCAGAAAAAACGATCTCTAAAATATATTTCTTTATAAATTTAAATCTCAGATGATGAGATTAAACTTATTTCAGTTTTCAGGGGGGAAGGAGGGGGGGGGCGGAATGATACGAATGAATGAACTTCTTATTGTTCTTTAAAGTGTTAAAATGACACATCAGTCACCCGTGACAGAAACCAGATTTTACGCTCTTTCCGCGATGGTCAGTTGAGATGCCAAACACTGCATCTAAAATTCAATTTTCAGTATCACGCGGTTTCAAAAGAAAAATCAACAAAAAACTAGCGCTGGATTAATACTAAAAATATGACCTTTGCCTCGCATTAATAAAAGAATTTGGGCATTTCAATTAATCCAGGATTAAATGACTGTGTTCTTTATTTGTACCTTAAAATAAATCTTTTTTTTTTCCCTTGCAGCCATCTCTTTCTCGGTAAACAATTAATATACCATGGCAGATTTTGTTAAAAAAGATACATAATGTCAACTGACAATAGTTTTTGCCGTTTATTATTATCTTAGTAATTATTGGTTGTTATGATTCTCATTAGAGAAGATAAATGTATAGAAAATATTCATTTGATTGAGGTTCCACATAATTCATACACGATTAAAATTTATATTTTTCACATGGGTTCAATAATTAATTTTTTTATTAATTAAAAAAACATTCAGACCCTAACAGGTGCTCAGCGTCATCTGTTTTATGCCCGAGAATTAGGCAGTCAATATGCTAAAGTAACAGTTTAAATACGGATCATCCATTTCAAGCAGGATTGTAGTTTTCATTTTAGCAATGTTTATGAAAGAAAATAGCAGTGGAGCTATAGTTTTTATGGGGGGAAAAATGCCTGCATTCAAGTAGCAAAGAATGCTGTTAAGTATAGATTTCGGATGAGGAAACTTAATTTTTACAAGGAGTATGCGATTCTCACAACTGTTGTCGCTTTAGATGAAGATTGATATCGTCGCAATCAAATGAAATGATCCTATTAAAAAGTACCACTGCCTACACTTTACCACCTGAAATTTCGGTTTTAGCTAAATAATTGCAAATATATTAAGAAAACCTTAACCATATTCGCCTTTTATTGATAAAATTTTGGTAGAAAATGCTGCAGTACGTTAGTTGTTCTCCAAGTCTATAGCTTATTAGCACACAGCTAAACAAATTTAGATCTTTAATATATAAAGTAGAAAAGAATAACTAAACTCTAAGCAATAAAATAGTGACATGCAAGAAAGCAAATACATTTTTTAGACAATATAAAATAATATTGCAATCATAAGGAAATCAGCCTGAAGATTATGAATCTGAACTGGAATCTGAATTTAAATAAATCCCATTCTAAAACAATTTTTAAGGACTTCTCATCGATCTGAACGGAGAGTTAGTGGAAGATTTATCCAAAATAAAATCTGATAAAAATTATACAGAATCCAAAACATATTAATGAATCATTGAAATGATATAAAGCTCACACAGTATCTTAGAGTAAAACACAAGCTTTCAGTTTTCACTTGAAAGAAAATTTTAATACAGAAAGCTGAATTTTGCCGTTCTTAGTTAATTCCATCAGAAATTAACAATGTCCACCAAACATAATTTCATCACGACATCCGATTATTTTAACTTTTATTTTGCAAAACATTACTCTTCTTTAGTCAAAGAGATTCTCTAATATTATGGTATTATTTCACACTTTACAGCCATCTAATATTTAGTTATACATTAAATATAGAGCTGGTTCTATATGGAGGTACGAAATTAAGTCTTTTATTCTCCGGCACTAAATACATCCGATTCTACGTTTAGCTGGCATTATGTGACATTGAACGTACACCGTTATCAAATTATTTTAGAATTAAATAGCTTCCAATCAGAATCTGGAAATATTTTCACAAACGAATTTAAATCAGCAGAATGAATATTAATTAAATTGCAGAAATTTATGAAAGCGATCTCATTTTTACAAAGATTAGTAACTTTAGGTATAAGACAATCTATAGGTTTTATGCTACTTCTATATAAATAGCACTGTAAAGATAAACCTGAAAGTCTCAGAGGTGGACCTGTTCCTCTGTTAAAAATAACGAAAAATAGCACCATTATAACAAACGCATGAGTAATTTGAGCAGAGGAAGAGACTTTGAGAAGAAAAAAATCGAACAGATCCCAAATCTCTATTTCAGTTAAGTCAGACTTGTAAGTCGCGCAATTTGCTAAATTGAATGGATCGTTAGATATTGTTTTCGTCCGGCATTTCAAAAGTCTCTCTCATTTAAATAAAAACAATGAAGTTTCAAAGATTTTGAAGAATTTTATTCAACTAACTGAATTTATATATTTAATATCATTTCCAAAAACTGCTCAATTTTTAAAAACTGGAATTTTCCAGTCGTATTTTTTGACTCGTCGGTTAAATTAAAGTGTATATTGTCAAAAACTGAAATATTTTTTCTATGTCATAAATTATCTCTAAATCTGTGCTATTACACTCCTTTCATTTAACAAAATGTAATATGGCTTAAACTTATAACGAATCTTATATTAAAATTGCATTCCAAATTTTTTAACTAGCATTATCGTTACCTAAATTTTGAATGTTCATAGAATGCTAGTTTGGGGGAGTTGATATAATGAAATTTTACTAGAACGTCACATGTTAACACAAATAATAGCTTATATGCAAACTTAAAAAAGATAAAGCTGTTCCGTCAACATGTGTTAATTTTCTTGTACCATTGCCCTCGTCTTCAATTTTCTTCATCCAGTTTTTCATAGGATTCGAATAACATTGCAGTAGAACTAAATCTTCCCCCCTTTCTTTTTAAAAAATAACTCGGAACTCTTCATTATGGTAATGATTGCAAATTAAAAACTTCGATGCTATTAGACTCCAACATGATGTTTGTTTTTAGGTAGATGATATTTAAAAAGTACGTTGGAAGCAATTGATGATTAAAAGTAAAAAACGTTCCAGTGCCGGATTTCCAATTAGGCAAATTTTGGTATCCGGGTAAACAAAAGGCAACCTGTAGTTCATTAAAAAAATTTAATGCTAAGTTCCAAATAAATAAATTAAATATATGTTAAATGATTTATAAAATACTAACCATCTTTAGCGACCAGCTGGTTCGCTAATCATATTGCTGTTTAAAATTATCAGTTAAATACTTAATGTAACGTCACTTCCAATTAAATACTTTACGTGACTTATCAATGTCAATTGCGACTTCATAAAGTATTTACTTTAAGTGACTTGTCATTGTCAATTAAATATTTTATGTAACTTGTCTTTTAATAGTTACTTTATCAAAATATTTTAAAAATTCAAATTTTGATAATCGTATATTCGCGCAAGCAGTTATTAAGGATTTAAGCCCGTAATGTACTATATATATCTCTAATTATCTATCAGCTCTCGCAAAATTTGAATTTTAAATTAAATTGGAAATGATTAAACTGCAAATTGATATAAAAACATTTTTTTAAAGAAACTAAGCATTTGTCTAAATATAAGTAAAAGAGGCTCTTCTAGTTTTACTTTCAAAGACATTTAAATGATGTGAATAATATTTTATTTCATTTTGGTCTTTAAAAATAATTTTAAAAATTATCAAGTCTAAATTGTATACATCATTTAGTTGTAAGGAATCATATTCTACGAAATATTCTTGACACTTAAACTTTTAAGTAAATAAATGAAGGCTCCTATCTTCTGCTATCAAATGTGATAGACTTATGAAGTTTTGAATAGAAATGTTTGGAACATTCAACATTTGCATTCTTAGGGCCAGTGAATCTTGAGAAATTGATTAGGGTATCATCTTTGGAATTGTCGATGAAGTGCTCTAAAATTATTCGTTTTTATGGTATGGTGATCTTCAAATATTCATAAATAAATCAGTTTTAGAGACTTTGATTGAAGTTTATATCTTTTTATTTAAAAGCTAAACATTTCTCATTTTTTAAAGCACCAGCAGGTGACCGAGCTCTGCTCGGAAAAAACAGGTATCGAAGCTAACTCGAAGATTTAAATTTTCAATTGTGATTTATCAAAACAATACATGCCATAAGAAAATTTGTGAAACCATTGGTGAAAAGATAACCGGTTAAAGTGCCCCATTGTAAACTATTCTAAACAAAGTTAGAGTTTGGAAAGGGAACTATTCTATACAAAGGTAAAGTAAAGGTAAAGATTGAAGTGTGTTGAAGTTCAATATTTTTGACAAATTTATTTAGAAAAACCAAACATATATACATACATAAGAAACATATTATAAACCAATAACAGCATAAACATAAAACTTTATTAGTTCGCCATATTGGCTATAGATGGCAGCACGTTACCGCTTGAAAATTTAAGTAGCCATTATGGCGAACTAATAAAGTTTGAAAATATCCTATCTGTAACTCCGAACTGCTCGACCGTAGCGCTTCAAAACCGGCTCCAATCGATTCCTCGTGGCCAAAAACCCCAGACCCCCAAGTTTACCGGAGTTTATTAATTCAGGGGCGATTTTCGACTTGGCAACCATTTCTCGTATTATAGTATTAGATTTATAGACTCATGTTACATACTATGTAGTTATTTACTTCATTTTGACCCTTTTTATATATGCATTTCTATTATTAATGTTTTACAAATTAGCCACTGGAACTTGTATTGTGTGTATATATATATATATATATATATATATATATATATACACACTTGCTGGCTTTGGCGAGTAATACGAGCTAAAATTTTCAATTAAATACTTATGTACGTTGCTCTCTTTATAACTTATCAGCCAAATATACTTAAACTTCAAGCTTCGATGGTCGTGTATTTCATATTATTATAGAAGCATTACAATTATTTATTCATTGCACTATATAGCTCTCTGATTCGCTATACTGTCATGGAATTATGTGGGAAAAAATTTCATTTTATATTTGTTCCATAACATTACGCTTCTTTTTAAACAAGTGCTGAACATCACATTTTTCACGGTTTAATTTACAATAAGAGTTGATTTAATTATTCAGGTTGAGCTTTTGTCAAAATATCGGCAATCACTGGTACACACTTAACTTACTATTGCAAGCTAAATTTTACTTCCATTTTGTGAGAAATTATTTGTTGGAAAATATGACTGGAATATTTCTTTAAAAAAATTCATTAAAAATAGAAATTGAATTCATAGGTTAAAATATTGTTATCGATGAAAAAAAAAAGGTCATTTTTAAGAGGATTTGGAAAAACAATTTTATGCTGTAATATTTCCAAGAGCTATCGCAGAGAAATTCCAAATGTTAGCGTAATTTTGATTAATTATTTTCAAAAAAATTCTGTTTATGTATACATTTTCATCCTCTAAAGTAAATATGAACATATCAAGTGTTGTATCTCTAGATCATATGGTCTGGTGTGTAGAGCACTAACACATACACACACATTCATTTATTCATACATACATACACAAACACTTATTCATTTGATTATCGGCCTTGGTGGACGAAAAGATCTAAAAGAGCACTTTTTAATAACAATATTCCTTTTTTTATATAAATAAGAACGTTTTAATGATTGATTTAGAAGACTGATTGATGTACAGCTTTTGCATAAAATATTAGTAAAAATATTTTGTTAAATATGACTCTCAGAGCAAAGTATGAAAAAATCTAACAGTTAGTCATGAATGCATTTTTTGACTCAAGTTACATAAAATGAAATTATTATTATTATTATTTCAATTATTTATACTAAATTAACAGTACTAAATAATATGAATGCCAGTACAAATGATTTACAAATTAGTCATTTGGCCCGAACTAGAATATTATCCTGTATACATTCAAACATGTTTACCGTAAACAAAATGCTGATTTATTGAATTAATGATATAGATTTTGCCAACGATCATTGAAACCTTTGCCTTCCATTTATCTTTTTAGAAAACATTACATTTAATAGTTATTTAATTTCAACCAATCAGTGCTGAAAGTTACATTTTTTTAAAATTAATTTGCAGTTATGATTAATTTATTTTTTAATTTCAACTTTTGACAATATGACGACAACAGATTAATAAAAGCTATTTTTCCCCTTGACTGACTATTATTTTTCGTTTGCTGTCAAATTTTATTGTTTTGTCCGAAATATATTGTTGAAAAATATAGTTAAAAAAGATCTTTACAAATTCGTTAAAAATAGAAACTTAAGCTATATGTTAAAACACTGGTATCATTAGAAAGCTAATTTTTTAAATCTTTAATTTGATGTAAAAATCATCTTTGTGCGATACTTTCGGAAGTTGTAGCTGAAAAACGTCAAGATTTCGCTTAATTTTTAATTAATTCAAATTCTAATTAAAAATTCGAAAAATGGGCTCAAAGGTGCACATTCCCGACCGCCAAGGTAAACATGTACCAAATTTGGTAGCTGTAGATCCAACGGTCTGGCCTGTAGAGTGCCAAAACACACATGTATATCTTGTAGGTCGAGATAGTGCATCTCGGAATCCTTTTTTCCGACTTTTTAATTAAATCTTATAATTAATAAAAAATTAAACCAAATATCGACGTTTTTCCGTTATAACTTCCGAAAATATTATCGCAATAAAATGAAATATTATTATTCGCATCATTTAAATCTTCATAAATTCATTATAAAATTCAGGTAAAACTAAAACTTGAATCTTCTGATGAATATAAGCAATTTTTGCTGAATTCTTGAAAGATTATTTAAATTATTCAGAAGTGCACATAAATCTCTTTTACTTTTATTTAAACAAAATGCTCGATTTCGGTAAAAAAAATGATTTAATATCAATTTGCAGTTTAATCATTTCCACTTTAATTTAAAGTTCAAATTTTACGAGAGCTGACAGATAATTAAAGAGATATATAGTACATTAAGGTCTTATGGTCTTTATAATTGCACGAGTGAATTATAAGATTATCTTTGAGCTTTAAAATTATTTTGATGAAGTCGCTGTTAAAAGACAAGTTACATAAAGTATTTAATTGACAATGACAAGTCACTTAAAGTAAATACTTAATGAAGTTGCAATTGACAATGACGTTACATAAAGTATTTAACTGAAAATTTTAAACAGCAGTAAGATTGGCGAACCAGCTGGTCGCCAAAGGCGGCTAGTACATATAATAAAACTCAATGTGTGTGTTAGCACTCTACAGGCCAGATCGTTGACCTACAGCTACGACATTTGGCACATGTATACCTTGGAGGTCTGATTTTTCCGAATTTTTAATCAAAATTTGAATTAAAAGTGATTGATTTTTTCATTGATAGTGATGTTTTAACCTATAAATTAAGTTCTTATTTTTAATGATTTAAAAAAAATACTGTAACTATATTTTCCAACAATTAATTTCTTACCAAATTAAAGAAGAATTTAGTCTACAAGAGCATGTTAAGAGTGTACCAGTGCTTTGTCTTCATTTTGACTAAAACTTAAACTGAATGATTAAATTAACTCTAATTGCAAATTAAACCTAGAAAAGTATGATGCTCCGCACTTGTTGAAATGGTAGTGTAATGTTATGGAATAAATATTAGATGTGATATTTTCCCCACAATTCCACAACAGCTGATTGCAAATTCAGATTGTATAGTGCAATGAACAAATAATCGTAAGACTTCTATAATAATACGAGTTACGTGATTATCGAAGTTTAAAGTTTAAATATTTTTTACTGATAAGTTATAAAGAGAGCAAGGTAAATCCAGCGTTCTCGCATAGGGGTAGCGTGTCTTTCATGTGATCTGGGCGTCCCGTGTTCGCGTCCATGTTCGGGCATGGTTGTTATTCTGTGTGTTCTATCTGTGAATTTTGTGAATGTGTCCCCTGTAAAAAGGGGTTGTGCAAGCGACTGTGTGTGTCGTCTTCATATGAGCTGGAAATAAGGCTTCTTCCCCCCGGGGTGCTCTAGGGTCTTTACCCTCAGAAGCTACTGCACCCCCTTTCCGTGGGGACACGACATCATCATCATCAGAGCAAGGTAAAGAAATCAAGTGTATGTAGCTATGATCAAATACACTTTTCAAACATGCAAAATGGTGTAAAATGAAGTGTTGAGTACAAATTTAAATATGGAAAGATAATTTAAGTGACTGACTTCATCAATATTTCAAAGAATAAATATTCAAAATTATTTATTAAGTGTACACAATAAGATTAATAATATCAAAACTAAAGTACGTTCTACTTCAATTCAGGTTTGGAATAACTAATTTGAATATTTAGCCATTTATCTGAATATTTATCAGTATCTTATCACAAATTTAAAAAAAAAAGCCACATTATAAAATCTGGTTCTATTCTATTATAAAATATATTTATTTCTTGATTTAAATATTATACCTGGGAACAAAACACGAGAGATTGTACTCATTTTTCAAACTTTATTTCCGGGAAACAATTTAGAATAAATGCATCATCATCATAATAATAAAATAATCTTCAGTATAAATTAATTAGCTAATAATGATAATGATTTTGAATAAACTAAATGCTGATTAATAATAAAAAGGCAAAGTTTAGAATGAATGAAACATCAATTATAATAAGGGAGAAATGAAGAGGAGATAAGAGGGAATTCAGTGATTTTCAATGTCACGAAGCCAAAAAACGTAAATAAGAAGCATGAATGACACTGGGTGAATGAAACATAAAATATGCTTAATGACGTTCCTCGATTCTAAAAAATTATATTATACTACATTATATATAATTCTATAGATCATTGAGATGCAACTTTCTAATACATATTTGAAAATATTTTACTATAAAAGTGTCTGTCCTTTTTATCATTCGGAGCAAAAAAATACAATTATGAAATGAAACTAAAAATTGGAATCGAAACTAAGTATTATTTCGGATGCAAACAAGTTTAAAATTTAAAAAATAAAAAAATAAAAAAAAAACATCGTTGTATTTAGTGAGCGCAAGTGCAACTACAACTAAAATACAGATGAATCTAAATTAATTTAGATTCTAATTCCAAGCAAAAAGGAACACAATCGAATTTCTATTGGTTGTAGTTTTGATTCGGTTGTGTTCCTTTTTGCTTGGGTGGTTTTTATATTCGTTATCTAACAAGTGAATTCGGGCAAAGGAATTGAACTTGTTTTGTGGTAGGGGGGGGGGGGGGGGTATAACAGATTCGACTGATATGACTCAAAATAATCGATAAAATTTAATATTTTTTACCCTTTCTGAGCATTAAAGGGCACATAATAAAATGTTTTATAATTTGAGTGACTTTTCTAAGAAACTAATGTATGAGCGTGTGGGTAAATTTAATATACAGTTATAATTTCCATTCCTCTTTATAAAACTAAAAGAGAAAGTTATGTATTCACTACCATTATAGAAACAATGTATTCTCTGCCATTCTTTAAATATTTAAAAATTTAGCCATACAGTTCGCATTTTAGATATAAAACATTTAGTTTCCGTCCTCCCGCATATTTATATTTTAGAGCATAAAATATTGTTCAATGGAACTGTAGACATGTTTACTTTCACTATCGTTATGTAGTAAAGGAAAGTTGATTTTCAGGACTTTCACAAGCCTATCATATCAAACCATTCTTTTACCGATAAAATACTTAAAAAAAAAAAAAAAAAAAAGACAGCATTGAATTCATCATCTCTATATAGCCCTCAAAATATGTTTGGTAGATTATCTGAGATCGATTTAAAATGGAAAGTGGCAGTAGTTGACAATTCAATAAATTTCAGATTTAATAAATAATTGAATTTTACTGAACTATTTCTAAACAATATATTCCAACAACAATTTTCGATTACAAATATACACATAACAATTTTTTTTTTTTCAATTTTTTGTTTAATTTTAGAGATTACGGCTATGACGTTTTTTTTTTTTTTTAAAAAAAAAAAAAAAAGACAGAATGGCTGTTATTCCGAATGCTTTAAGCTAAGAACTTGATAATTTTTTTTAATCAATTGTAAAATTATTTAAACATCGAAAAAAAGAGGAATTTTTAAAGAAAATATCAAATTTCCTGCAAATTAAGAAATTTTCCAAAATTTTATCATTTATACCAATTACTTACAAAATATTAGTATTAATTATACTAGGAAATAAGAGGGAAGAAAAAAATCACTTACCTGAAGTTCATGAACTTCTTTCTCTAATCTCATTCTCTCAGCCGTCTCAGCTTCCAGCATTTCAGAAGCATGGGTAGCAGAGGATTGTTCTTCGCTCAGCTCGGACCACAGTTCGGACACCTGTGATGATGATGAAGAACAAGATTTAGACATCGTAGGTTCGACAAGGGGCAGTACACCCATGCTACATACTTTAGATAGCATTTCAGTGTAAGAATAACGTTGGGGCAATGAGCTTTGAGATGGAGAACGTGGTATATATCTTGGTGAATCCCCAATATGTTTCAGGGACCCGAATCGAGATGGAGAGCGAATTGGTAGCAAAGGGGGTAAAGAATCTCTCTGGGTACGCCGACGCAAAGGGACTCGGGGAGGTTCTGGCTCTATTAGCTGAAATTTTTTGCCCCAATCATTAAGATCTACAACAGTTACCTTATTTTGAACATCCATACTTTTTTCTGTACTGAAAATTTTTGATGGTTCAGTAAAATTTTGCTTAGAAATATCTGATGAAGTGTTACTTTCAACGATTTTATCTCCCGATTTAAACATGAAGGTGTGTTCTGTAACTTTACTTGCAACTGATGATGTCTCTACTACTTTACCTTTAACAGTGTTGTTGGTTTGAGATACTACACCTATGGCATTATTTACATCTGCAGAGACAGAAGTCTTTGTTTCAAATTTTTCACTAAGATTTAAAGATGTCGACGATAATTCAGAATTCTGCGGAATTTTATTTGAATTCTTCTCATGCAATTTTGGAGAAGAACTCACTGACTGCTGCAAGTTTTCGACAGTTTTCAAAGCATTATCAACAGACTGTGCAACACTAGACATGGATGAAGTATTCAAAGGTTTGGGTGACATTATTACAGCAGATGACACAGGAGCATGATTAGAACTTGTTTCAATCACAACTTTCTTTCTGTTTTCATCCTTGCTAAATGAGTCGAGAGGGCTTTTAGTACGAAATACCACGTTCACAGTAGGTACGATTCCTGGTACAGTAGAAGGAGTAATTTTTGTGACTTCAATTTTAGAAATTTCAGTTGCTTCTGCATTCCCATTAACAAACGTTTTGGTCGTTTCACTACTTTTTAATACTTGACTGTAGTTACATTCAACCGATGTACTTGATTTCTGCGTCGTACTATTAGTCAGCTGCACAGCTTGAGATGTGACAAAGGACTGAGAAACAGCAGTTTTACTAATAATAGATTCTTTACTTGTCACGCTGTTTTCAACATTTATTTCAGAAACATTTAATTTCTTTATACTCTTAGCATTGCTACTTTGAACAACTTCTTTGACAATCGAATTGCTTACACTTTTTGCAGGAGAAATGACTTCTTCAGAAGGATCTGAGGAAGGTTTATTGATGATGTTATAAGATTTCTTCACACCTGAGTCTTTACTGACGTTTTGCATGACGTTATTTGAAGAGGCTGTCAGATTTGATGATTTACTGTCAGCCTCTTGATTGGTGGTTATAGTGAATAGCTTTGTACTATCTGAACTGCTTTTATCCTCTTTTTTTATTGGCATTTTGCCTTCAGTATTTGGCACTTTTTTATCCGGTAGCCTGGATAAAGCGTTGATTGAAGATTCTGTTTTAGAGTCTCTTTTCTTTCCCTCACTGACGCCTTGTAAATTCACGACTTCATTATCAAGGTTAGAGTTTCCCTTAGGAATAACTACTGCTGATTTGGATTCCTTTGTTGAAGAACTCGACTCAGCTTTAACGGAACTGCTTTCTAACTTTTGGTCCTTCAAGATTGGAACAGTCTTTTCTAGTTTATTTTTAACTTCAGGAATAATTTTCTCGTCTGTCGCAGTAACTGAACTATTGGTTTCCCTATCGCTGGGTAATTTACTAATAGAAGAGCTTGCTTTATCGAATATTTTACTTTTCTTTGGCAGAACAGGAGCAGATTTCTCAGATTGGAAATTCGAAAACATAGATTGTATTCTGGCGGCAATAACATCAGAAGTCCTTCGAACAGTACGGAAATCTTTCGGAGGAGATTTTGACACTCTACTTTCTCTGTCTAATTTATCAGGTTCAGAAGAAACCTTAATTTCAGAAGAGGTTTTAGAATTATTGGAAGTTTTATCACTGGAATCTTTAGTGTCAGAAGCGATTTTAGTATCAGTGGACACTTTACTCCCAGAAGAAGCATTTTCATCAGTGGTCACTTTAATCTCAGATGAAGCTTTTGTATCAGTGGTCACCTTAGTATTAGAAGAAGCTTTTACATCAGTGGACACATTACTAACAGAAGAAGCTTTTGCACCAGTGGACACCTTAGTCCCAAAAGAGGCTTTTGCATCAGAAGAAATCTTAATATCCGTGGAAACTTTCACTTCGGAATTTTTTGCCTCGTATGAAATTTTTGATTCAGAAGTTTTCTCGGTTTCTTTTCCAGATAATGGAGATTGAGACCAGGTATTATAAATTTTAATTGACTTCTTTTCCACTACTGGCTCCTCTTTGACGCTTTCCACGTCTCTTTTGATAGTCTGCTTGTTTAAACCGTAAACTTTAGGTTTAGTTATAACATTTTTTACATCCACAGAAGTATTTGTAACATTAGTACAGCCATCGTTTGAAGAAATTTCGCTTTTATACTCTCTTTTTATTAATCCATATACTTTTTTCGTTTGTTTCACGGCATCAGTAGAGGGCTTACTTTTATTTTCAGATTCTTGATCGAAAAGTTTTTTGATTTGACCAGATTGGGAAGTTTTATTAGAACTTAGTTCAGTAAGACAAGTCGGGGGAAGACTCTTTTCGACTTTCACATCGCTTTTATTCGACGTTAATTCTTTATTATTTCGATTCTCTAAACGGACGCTACTCGGTTTATTTTCTGCTTTTTCATCTAGCGATTTAATAAGACCACTACCAGCACTTAAACCGCAAGATTCTGAATTTGTAGACAGTGGCGTCTTAACTTCATCAGAGCTCTTAATGGGTGGAATTTCAACGGATTTTCTATCACCGGATGAGTTAGAAGAAATTTCCGTAACAGAGCCATTTCCAACGCAAATGGAATTAGATTTCACAGTTCTAGGGGGAGGTGCATTGGTGTTTCGTGGTGTTCTTCGAAGCAGAGCCTGTCCAAACAATATTTGATTTTGAGGAATGTCCCAAGATTGTCTTCGTCGTGCCAAATCGTCAGATTCAGGCTTTTCATTTGACGAACAAGACTTTAGATCTCCAGTCAAAGCTGAAAATCGTTTCTTTTCTGGCAAAGCGGGAGGTGAGCTGTTGCTCTCATTGGAGGGGCGAAATATTTCAGCGACAGCTACAGGTCGGACGAAGGTACCATTTGCCGTCGCGGACGTCACCTTGGCCTTGGTTGAGTCTGACGGAGAGGCAGTACTACCTGGCATGACGGATATAATTTGGGCATAAGCCAAGAAAAACCTCTTGAGCGTAAAAATATGGAGACACTTACACCTGCCAGATGACGCCTACAACAAAGAGGGGACAGTGACTAAAAGCAGCATCGGAAGAAAAGCCCCGCGTTTCCACAACAGGCACTTGACACCTGTGCATCTTCAATAAGGCTCTTTCTAATTTCTACAGCGAAAACAGCGAGCGCATGGGAGCTGCGAACAGTACACTTTCGTTATTTTCAACCAAATGAAGCAGGAGTAAGACACGCAAAAAGCAGGTGAAAATGCGGGATGCGGAAATCAGCAGCGCGAGCACGTTTTCCCGAAGTGAGCAGACGTGCTTGAGAAAAGGGGCAAATGGAAAGGACCCCGAAGATGCTGAGACACAGAGGATCCCCTTTGGATGAAGTCCAACACGACCCGTGCCGGCGCTCGACTATTTTGAGATACGACGCTGCACACGCGGCGACGCATCACTGCGTTTTGGCGATCTCAGCGCGCAATCCAAATCCTGCGAGCTGCGCGAAAAAAGCAAGCTTCGGCAGTAAAGTGAATGGGAGGACTCAGTGCAATGAATGTTCAGTAATGTCTTGCAATTCTAACTTAAGAAGGTCTTAATACGCTGTTTAATAGAAGTACACAATTAAAAACCACCATTATTTTCTCAGATAGGGCGATAAACAGGGTTACTGTAATAAAATGATCACAGCACGGAGTAGAAAGAGATAAAAGATTGTTTTGTGGCCTTTGCTCTCAAAACTTTTTCACTTGTTTTGTTTTTGACTGAAAACATTTGTTTCTTCTCTTTTCCCCCTTTCATTCTAAAGAATGCTCGCATATTCTTATCAGCCACTTCATCGGGAGAAAAAAAAAGCATATAAGTGAATCGTTTCGATTCTCCTAATTAAGTAAAAGGACTCCGCATGTTATTTACCTCAGCTGCCACTCTGCTAGATTTGTTTCTGCTTTTTAATTTTTTTGTTGTTGCTCTTGAATTTCTAAACGAAACGAGGCGTTAAAATTCAGATTCAAAAATGGAAAGAATTTGAAAAAGAGAGGGCTGTTCTTGAGCATGTCATACTAGCTCCTTTTACGTCATTCGGAAGTTTTCAGCATCGTGATGAATGTTTCCATGTTATCCTTCAAAGACTCCCTATGAAAATACGACTTGACTAAATAAACAGAGAATGTATGGCTCTTTTCAATAAATTCATTTCGTAAGCACCATTTCTTGACAGACTGACGGACAACAGCTGATCTTGATTGAAAACTAGTCTACACATGATCAATTCACAGGATTTGGTGTTTTTTTTTTTTGCATTGTATTAACATCCACTGAGGAGTGATTTCCACTATACGGATGATCTAACAGTGAAATCAAGTTATTTTTGATATCGTATCATCATATAATCTTACATTTAATGGAATAATTTTAGACGATGAGGCATTATTTATCAAATCGTCGAGCGATTTATATTTTTCATGCTGCAATGCAGAGCAGTTCGAATAGGCGCTCAATACTGTTTAATAAGGATAGTGAAACGATATAGTAATAAAGTAAAATGACGTTTTAATTTTCTGTTGGGACTGGAAAAATCAACAATTCAATTGAAATAACAAAAAAAAAATATTTCGTTTGGCTTTGTTTTTTCAATAATGTCATTGCAATATTTACATGGAGAAATACCTTCCGATTTCATCACGCTTACACAGAATAACTAAAACGCGGAAAAATTAACATCTAACATTCAACTTTGCAATAATTTTGATTTAATAGAAGTAAACGGGATTTTTATTTATCCTCTGTAAGCTGTTAAGAATTATTTTCGAGTCAGTTTTTATAAGTCAGATAACCTTCCATTGCAATACTTATTAAACTCTCTGTGAATTAACTCTCAAATAGCAACGATAGTTCAGGGGGGGACGAATACAACAATTATTGATCGAGATACCTTTTGCTAAATAAATATTCTGATTTATATCGTTCTCTTACACGATTACGCGGAAATCGAGCAGGATTCAGTAACTCTATGCTTGCATTAATCTGAAAGATGAGCTTAGAACACATTGCACATCTGGTTAAGCAAAAAATGAATCAGAGAAAGATAAAATTTTAAAAACATTTGCACCATTTTTACATTTGCACCAAAATTATGTTTAATGTATAACATTCTTATATCAAAAAAAAAATGATGAATTTTTTTATCAGCATTTTAAAACAAAAAAATTTAATCATATAAATATGTCTCCTGAAATATTTTTGAAGTTATACAAATGTAATAAGAGGCCAATTTGAATAAATGGTGATGGTGTTAGCCACATGACAAAACTATAACTGTCACCTAAAGGCATATTATCCTACAATAATATGTACAGTGGGTTACAAAATCAAATTTGTTGCAGCATAATTGACTTGAGCATGAAATAACTCCATTAATAGGTTGTTAAAACGGAGCGTTATAAAACACTCCACCAAATATAAAACAGAAAGAAGATGTCACTACTCATCCCGCCTTACTGTTTCAAAAATTATTTTAAATATCACGGTTTTATTTTAGTGACAATAAATAATCACTTTTCTTTCCAAATGGTTGAAACTAACTCCCAAATAAACAAAAGCATAAAAATGCCCATCAAAGCACTAAGAATTGTTATTTCCGCAAAAGATGGTATGCGTTGATTGATTGCTCAGTAATTCATTGAAAACATTCACACGTGAGGATTATATCGCCGATATAAAACGGGTCAAGTGTGAAGACTCATACGGTCAGAGATATGAAAACAAGTCTTTTTGTACATATCAGCAAGTCAGATATTCTCTGCACGCCATAAAAGGACTCATTATTTAGAACTACCAGTACTCGCACAGCGTTGCCAGTGGCTTAACAGCCAAGAGGAAATAAATAAGTTTTAAACTCAAATCTGGCCTACACCCGATAAAACTTGGGCCTATCACGCAGAATAAAATTTTGAAAAAATTAAAATGTTTAGAAATTATCAAAATAACTACAAAGTCATTTTTTATAGAACAGATTCAGAAATGTTTAATTGTTAATACAATTAAATATTTCTGACATGATATCAGGAACTTATTCGGACCAAATATCAGGAACGTTGGCTCTTTCACTTCTTCTCCGTTGTTTAAAATTTAAATGTCTTTCTCTGTCAATAAACAGACGATCACTTCGCTCCTCATGAGATTCCTTCTGTCTCTGTAAGTCATTTAAAGAGCAATTTAAAGAGAGACGGTTATTTCACATAACAGAAAACTCTCCATCCCTAAGTGTGGACATACTTTCCCTGATATTCGCTAACCGATCGTTTTTATTTCCTGTTCATTTTCATAATCACGCAACAAACTAAACGTGTGGCATTTAATATGCTCCGGCCAAGATAGAACTTCCGTAATGGAGTGTGAATCCCTATTTAAAATCAGACGTAAACAACAACAAAAAAAATGTATCGCATATGCATATCACATCTTCTGCTATTTTTGCATGCGCATTTGAAGTTTTCGCTTATGCGCGTTAAAGGTAAAGAACATATACTGCTGTTTTACGCCTTGCCAGAATCATAGTAGGAAAATAATTGAAATTGCAATCATAAAACTACTTTTTTATTTTAGTATAACTTCATTATATTAAAACCTTCCTTAATGTCCAACAAAATGTCTATATATCAGTCTCCTATATCAGTTAAGTATTTCTCGAGTTTTTCTCTTTCAAACATATAGACACTTTCAAGAGACTTCATTTTATACTATATACAGATTATTACTATTTATTTACTAGCCGAATTTGACACCAGCCGGTTTGCAAATCTTAATCTATATAATGGTCAGTTAAGTACTTTATGTAACGTCATTGTCAATCAAATACTTTATGTGCCTTTTTATTGTCAACTAAATACTTTTTGTGACTTTTCTTTTAATAGCTATTTCATCAAAATATTTTTAAGGATCAAATTTTGATAGTCATATAATTCAATCATGCATTTATAAAGGCCTTAAGCCCGTAATGTACTATATGTCTCTCCGATCATCTGTCAGCTCCCACAAAACTTCATTATTAAATGAAAGTGGGCATGATTAAGCTGTTATTAATATAAAAACATGTTTTACATGTTATTTTTAATGTCAATATTGCAAACAGAGTCCATCAGCATTTGAGTCTTATGTCTTTTACAGAATCATTTTCATAACTTATATAATATCTGAAGAGTCATTCAACAAAAATGTTTCAGATTCCCCTCTGTTATTAAATAATGACAGTCAAATATTCATAAATGTCAGTTTTAAAGACTGATATAATTGATTGATCTCTTTTTATTTTCAATATTAGTGTCTGAAAAATATCTTGCTAAATATGATTCAGAGAGCATAGGATTTAGATAAAGGCTAAACTTTCTTCATTAATTAAAACATTTATAGACTCGTGTTACATACTACGCAATTATTCGCTTCATTTAAACCCTCCTTATAGATGTATTTCTATTATTAAAGTTTTACAAATTAGCCGTTGGACCTTGAATTGAAAAGATATATATTAAACCATATTTGTCTTAAATAAAGGTGATTTCAAAAATTAATAATACTGCAAAAGTCATAATAATAAAATTCATAATTACAATTTCCTTTTAGAAAAAACATATTTCAAACAGACACGTGCTGAAAATTACATTTTTTATGTTTAATTAGCAATAATAGTTTATTTATTTTTTTAATTTGAGTTTTTATCAATCTGATGGCAACATACTGATATAAGATAAGTTTTCCCCTTCCACTCTTAAGGCGAATGTGCAGCGTATGTTTTATTATTATTGTTGAAAAATATGATTAAATTACTTTTTTAAATATTCATTAACACGCGAAATTTAATTTGTGGATTAAAATACTTGTATCACTAAAAATATATTTTTTTTTTTATCTTTAATATGATGTAAAAATCAATTTTGAGCTATAATATTTTTGAAAGTTAAAGCATAAAAACGCCAAAATTTCGCTTACTTTTTAATTAATTCAAATTCTAGAAGACTTAGAAGACGAAAAAATCGCTCCGAAGTGCACATTCCCGATCCCCAGGATATATATGTGCCAAATTTGGTAGCTGTAGGTCCAACGGTCTGGCCTGTTGAGCGCCAACACACACACACATTGAGCTTTATAATAAGTATAGATTATCTTCTTTATATTGCCCGACAGTTTAAGAACATTTACAAATTTAACAATCCTTCATTCAAATAAAATTTTTAACTAACATAAAAAGCAAAATAAAACACCCTATTTAATTGAAACGAGTACACGCTGTATCATTGAGGCAATTTGGTTTTAGTATTCTATACCAAATATTTCCACAAGTACTTTTTACAACAATGTCAATTTTGTATAGATAAAAATTAAATTTTAAGAAAAATTATCTTTTAAAGAAATTAATAACGAGAGTAATAATCATTCGGATGAAAGAGTCATTTGATCCCAACATATTTTCTTAAAATAAATAAAATTGAAGGCAACTATCTCCTTTTTCTTTCCCATGTCGATTTTTCCGCGATACTGTCATTTTACGACAGCAATTGTTGGAAACTCAGTTTCATAAATAAGTAGCAAAGGGATTAAAATCCTCAGAATATTGGGATGAATATTCATTTTTAACCGTCATCCTAAATTGATAGATAATGAAAACATTTTTTTACTGACTCAACTGTTTTGATAAAAGATGGATTACAACGGGTCACTGTTAACAATTAATACTTGTTGTTCTGCCTTTCTCCCCTCACACATGCAAGAGTAAAATTTTTGCGCGCTGAAAAGCATCGCGACTCCTCAAAATTAAAGCTGTTACAACAAGAGTTACAGACAGTTACCACCATATCTATTCATATCCAAACACAAAGCTGAGTTGTAAACAGCTTCGTACCATTTAAGCATAAAGACTTAAGAAACTGAATAAAAAATGTAAATAAATTTATAAAGATTGCATAACATCCCGGGGCGTCCCTACATAACTGAGACTACCTAGAGCACCACACTGTACACTTTGAGAACCACTGTTCTGTAAAACTTAAGGTATATGACTACGTACAGGATGATTTTTTTTGAAAAATGTACGAAAATAGTTATACTTTTAAATTTTGGCATAAAAAAAAGATTTTTTAAAAACATCTATGAAACTAAAATATAACAGTTACATGACAAAAAAAAATTTAAAAAAACTGAAAGAAATAGCTTATTTTTGTCTAAAAATAGGTATAAAGAGAAAAAATCTTCTAGTTTTAGAATTTGCTAAAAATTTTGCAGGCTACTTTAGTAGTATATTATCTAATTCTTAACCTAGAAATAAGCTGGATTTCTATCCATTCTTTAAATATTGAGGTTCAACTGATAAATAACACAAAATTTTCATTTTTTTGGAAAATTAAAACAACTACAAAATTTTGCTACATTAATAGAATACTTATTCTCTAATACAGAAACTACACAACATATTGAAAAATTACTACACCAAGTTTGAGAAAAAAAAATATAAATCATATTTTATAGGGGGTTTTTTTTTGTAAGAAAATTCTATCAAAGATTAGAATTTGAGAAAATTGCATCTAAAGATGTAAAATAACATTAAGACGTATGTAAATACGAACACAAAAACTAGTGTAAAAAACAGATGTAGGAACAAAATTCCAATGGCTTTATAAAGAAACTTGTCTAAACATTAAAAATATTAAATAAAAAAATTTCGTCATTTCGCAAAAAATCGTCTATTTAGCGAAGTCACCAATCTTCAAAATTCAAATTTCCCTTTTTTATTAAAAAATATGAATGCACACATTTTTATTAGCTTCGTATAAGTTTAAGACAGAATGCAAATGACGATGCACAATTACTTAATTTGAAACAAGTTAAACTGAGAGGTCTATTTAACTTTTATTCGATTAATGTCACATTTTCATGCTACAAACAGATTATTTCGGACGAACCACATGATTTGGATACAAGACCGGAATGCGAAACCATCCTCCAAATTTCTACACCACGCCACTAGGAAAACATGATTAATGATCATTTAGTCTCAAAGATGCTATTCTGCGATGAGGCAACCTTAGAAATCGTTATAGTTACAATCTCTGATTAAATAGATTTGACGCAAAATTCCTAGCATAACAGAATGAAATTCCTAAAGTGCAATTTAATTCTAATTTTTAATTAGTCTTTGCCATGAAATAATTAAGCGCAAGATTTCATTTTTGAATTCAGAAAAAGCATATTTATAGTGTACTTTTATTTCGGTCACAATAATTCATTTAAAAACTTCATTTTCCTCTCTAATTGCTCCCCCATCCACCCGTTTTAATTATAATTACTACTGAAGAACATAAATCACTGCTCTATACAGCGGTGAAAGAGAAAAAATACAGTTACGAACAAAATAGAATAGAAAATATATTTGAAAGAATGTGAAACTATTCATTTTTAATTTGCTGTCTTAATAAAAATGTAGTCCTAAAGCTAGCGAAATTTTATATCATTTTTATGTAATGAAGATGTTTTAGACGACGAAATGACAAGGACAAACGTTTCGAAATAAGAGCAAGTTTAGTATCTTAACGCGCGCGACAATTACGTCAATTCCTGGTTTCAAGAAGCACTTCTACTACTACTACTAGCACAAAGTGCTGCTTATTTCATCATAAGGTGCCTCCAAAAACAGCCAGCAATAAATATCTTCAGATTCAATCACAAAAACAGAGATTTATTTGTCAGCTTAACGTCGTATAAGGCATGTTTTTACTTGTCAAGTCTGTCCAATAATTTATATAGATGAATGTGATTTTATAAACAAGTGGGTTTTACACATCTGCACTGAATTCTGTTGTTTATTTAGGCATGATGCGAGTCATGATGTGACTCAAGAAATAAGGATTTTTTTTAAAATTAAATTTCAATATAAGAACAAAAATTCTTTGACACATTTATTATTTCACCAAAAATAGTTTATCAACATTTTTTTTTTTTTTTTTTTGTAGAATATAATTTCAACTTGAAACACAGATAAATTCATCGAATACCATGAAGAAAGTTTTTAGGGGTGTAGACTAAACTGTCAATCATTTCGTCGTAACCTTTTATTACAACATAGTGACACCAAAAAAGCATATTGGATACTTTATTGAAAGTTTAGACATTCATTTATTACATTAAGTTATTTTTCTCTTTATTTAACAATAAATTTGAAAGAAAGTTTTTTAAACAAATGTATTTTATCCAGAAATATAACTTCATGAATATTGTATATTGTTATATCATAAACATTTCAATAAGTTATAGAATTTATGTTTTTCAATTTATTTTATAATGAATTATTAAAATTCAATAAATTATTTTCAAAAACTGGAGCAGAGTTAATTCAAATCACTGGTCCAGAGAGAGAAGAAAAATTCTGCATGATAATGTTTGAGGCTTCTTAGATTTATCTTTAATAAAAGCACATATAATTCTGCACATGCATATAGACAATGTATTTAATATTATTGCAATACAGACAAAATTAATCAATAGAGAAAACAATGAATATTGTTAAAATATTTCATTAAAATTTTAAAATCAAAGGTGAAAATTATATGGTAATAAAATAAGTATCGCTGAAAAAATATTATTACTATTTGTATTTTGGTCTAAAAATGAACTCTGTAAAATTATACCAAAAATTAAGGAAATATGTTAAAACTTTAATGTTAAATTTTGAAAAATTCAGAAGCTCTTTCTTTAATTAGAACTTTAATCCCATAGTCAGTTCAATAGATAATTATATTTTCAATAGGCTGCTTTCCTACTCACATTGCAAAGCCTAATTTACAAATAACATATCTGTCTATAAAACTTTAACATGTTAAATCTCCGCAAATAAAAGAAAACTCAATTCAGTGCAAAATCAAACAGATGAAATTATTGTGAGGAAGGAAGTATTTTTTATGAATTCGGAGAAAGGAAGTGTTTTAATTTTTTTAGCAGCAGCTGTTATTAAATTGTTTGTATAATAATTTAATATCCACTGCTTGTTTGATTCCTCATAGATAAAATAAAAAAAATAAAAATATTTCTATGAAACCAAACAAAAAGAATAAAAATTTGAATTTTCTCTTTACATAGTTGGTTTGTTTCTGATTAGGAAATTCAACAGAAAATGATCAGAATATTTTCCCAACTTCCCCCAGTTTAGATGAAATAAAATAAGAATAGGAAACCATAAATATAATAAAATCTGATCACTTTCACATTAAGAAGTAATTAAACTTGATTTTTTAAATTTTAATAGGGCATACTTAGAATATTAATTATTTTAAAATAATTCAATAAATCAGTTTTATTTATTTGTACAAAATGAAAATAAAATTTAGTTTGTATGAGCAAATTACTAAGGAAATGCACAATTCAGGACATATTTGTATGAAATAGAATAAATATAAAATATATTTTTCAAAAAAATTAGGAAAAGTTTTTTGTGGTGATTTAAAATATATACCTATATTATTAATTCAGCTTTATTTAAAACATACATAGTTTAATATATACAGTATATTTCCTCTAACCAATTATGTGTACCTATAATGTATCAAAAAAATTAATTTCATGTTAATAATTATAGAACATTTTGTTCAATGTATGAGGATTATTAAACAAACACACACACACGCACAAAAAAAAATGTTAAAAGAAAAGATGTGCACTAATTCCCTTTAATGTTGTCTACAGCATCCATTCATACGAAGAATTTAATAATCTGCATTCAAAATATGTATTATTATTTTTATTTTTAAACAAGCCATGTTAGTGTAGTCATAAGAGAAATAATGTCAAGTACTTCATAATTCAACAAAAAGATATCTGAGAAGAAGGAGGGGGGAGATAATTATTGTAAATACTTATTTAATTAGAATAAATTGTTTTGGATAGATAATAATGCATCAATACCAGTTTCAAATATTAATTCTTAAAATTCAAACTTTTGTTCTTGTAACACATGATGTAACGGTTTAATATTTGAAGTAAGTTAATGGAGGAAGAGATGAATAATAGCTCTATAAATATCTTGTTCAATAAATAAAAAATACCCGTTAAAGCTTAAAATTACAATAGCAACAGAAGTTGGGCTTTGGTTAAGCTGCCTTCTCAAACAGCACGAAAAACCATTTTTTATAATTATGTTGTTGAGAGAAAAAAAAGCAACCAAAAACTTTCACCGAAAATCCTTTGTATTTATACATATATGCAATAGAGATATGAAGGTTAATCTTTATCTTCCATAGTGTTTTAGATTATCAGTAAAAGTTTGATTTTCATTATTTGACAGCAATGTTCCGTTTTATTTATCAAAAATTACCAGCAAATGATCATGTTTGATAAAAATTGCTAATTTATTTAACACATTGAATGTGGGTACATTTCGCAGCGGAATCGGACCGGGAGCAGGCGTTTTGAGCATAAATTTAGTTATACAGTTAAATCTCATTAGATCAAAAATTATTTAATTTTTTAATCAAATTTTCATATTTTATATTGAAATATATAAACAGAAATATATAAATAACAACCATAAGATTTTTGTGAGCAAAAAATATTTTTAGTGGATAAATTCATAATAGTATCGTAAATATGAATAATCAAATAAAAATAGTAGTAAATAGTTTTAATTTTTTTAATTATGATATATATAAACATTTTTCATTATAAAAAAATTAAAAGAGCTATCATAAAACTAATAATGTTTTACAGTGTGGTAACATTCAAAGCATTTTCCTCTAAGAAGAGGTACAGAGGTAAATTTACTCATTTTCGCAAGGATAAATAAAAAGTTAATTTTAAATCTAAATTGATTTTTTTAATCAACCTTGCCATTCTGCGGCTCCGCATCGACTGATGTAAAAACTAGTTTTATTTGTCTAAATTTCTCCAGAATTTCTGTAGTAGACAAGAACATTCAGCTTTTTTTCCTGTATATACTGTTATTTTTGTACCCACAAACAAACCATGTTGTTACACTTACCCATACTAGTTTGTGACCCGGAGCTCAAGTATCAATTGTCAGAAAACCTACTAGTACGTGTCGCACATACAATGTGTAGAAATTCACAGTTTTATATTAAATTTCTGTGACTTTTTCTGATTTCCTGGAGTTCACTGACAATTTATGATTTCCAATCGGCTTGCCACTCTGAATACTGTCATTAATTTTGATGGAAATATAAAATATTTTACAAATTTGTATAGTTGAAAAATAATTATTAAGTGATAATTTTTGTTCACAAGGCAAAACTCTCTTAAAATAGAGCATTAAAGGTTGTGCAAGGATGTTTTATGAGAGGCATTCAAAATTTTAACTAATTTAATTTATTAATTTCTCTCTGGCATTAAGATTTCTATACTGCTTTTAAAATGATGACTTTGGAGGTACAAATGTATTTTTAATTGGCATTCAAATTCTACTGATAATGAAAAAGAATATATTAAAGCAAGAATAATTGCAAATTGAAAGAATATAACAAAAAAATGTTGAATATGGAAAAAATAAGTTTATAAATATCATTTAATAGAATGTTTTGTTTAATCACTACTAAATCCAGTAGAAAATCTCTGACATTGTGGAAAGCTAGAATTTTTATTTGAAATATAATATCATTTATGATTTTTAATTCTTAATGATTTCCTTACATCAATTAATTTATTTGACAAACAAATGCTTATTTGTTTAAACTTAAATAAATTCGTTAAAAAATTTAAATGCTAAAATAAATTCATTTTTCAAATTTAATAAACAAGATTCTAATTATTAATTTTTGATTATAAAGCTGGGTTTTTTTTTCTTAAATATATCTTATGGAATAATTATCTCTATAGTTACATGCATTCTATATTTATATCTGCTTTCAAATTTCCACTATCACCCAAAGAAGCCAAATATAGATAAATAACTGTTTTAAAAAAAGCATGGCAAAAATAGAAAGATACACAGAATACATGAATATTTAAAGATATTTTGTGATTTAGATATGTTATGTGCTTTCAACATGTCTATATATTGTATATCTATCTTTATAATGAAATCTTTCACAACCAAGCACATTTAGTATCTGACAAAACATGGAGAGTAAGTTACATTTATTAGCAAAAGAAAAAACCACCTTATTTCATATACTTGTATAATAAAATGGTGGGGCATTTCATGTCTATTTATTAATCATTAGCAATGATAACAGAAATAGTAAACAGGTTATCAGAAAAGGGTACAATAAATGTTTATTACCCATGACTAGTATTAGTAGGTATTTTCAACTTTTATGTTCAAATGTTTCATCAAACAATGGAACTATATGAAAAAACTGTGGCTTCTGAATAAGGGGATAAAAATAACTGACAAGTACTAAAATTACTTTCTGAAGTGAAAATTTTGGATATTAAAATATTAAAACTGTTCCAAAATTAAAGTGCCATTGAGTAAAATGCTTTGTTTACACTATCTAGTAAGAAAAAAAGTTTCATGCCTCTATTTGTAATATTTGCTATGATATTAAAAAGCAGTTTATTAACTTATAACTTTTTTTCTATACTTCTGAACAATACTCAAAAGATTCATGGCAATGTATTTAAGGACTATAGGCTTTCAAATGAAATTAAAAAAAATTTGAGACACAAATCAGTAGTTGAGGTTAGTGAATTCCATAGTAGGTTTTCTCATTACAATGTACAATAAAGCAATGTTTTTTTTTCCCCACCCACTGAAAGTGCACTGCAGCATAGGACAAGCAATAAATGATATCTAACTTTCATATTAAATCAAAATTGGGAAAATCAGGCAAGATTTTATAGGTTTCCCTTTTTAATATAAGGGGAAGAAAATAACACATCACATTATATAAGCAACAATATATGTAAGTATCTATAACAAGTTATGCCAAAAATCACCCAGGAAGAAATAAAATTTGAAAAATTTGACGCTCAAAAATGAGCATAAAAAGCAGATAATAACAGAACATAAATTCGTTACAAAACCATTAACCATAAGAAAATTGACGCAAATGCAGATAACAGAAATATTATTATAATTGAGCAATTGCAAATATTGAGAATTATTAGAAATTTTCTTGAATAAAATTTGGCAAATAGCAGCACATTTAATGTACATGACACTTTTTAAGTTAATCAATAATATAATATTAAACTTAAATAAAATTTTAAACAATATTTCCCGAATTATACTTGAAATATTTCATGAAAATATAGGCACTTGGAAATTCATATATTCAATTTAATTAATTGCCTGTCATATATATTCAATTAAGAATTTATGCATTTGGATTTTTGTTAATTTTTATCAAGCAAATATTTATAAAAATTTATTTTATTAAAAATTTATTAAGAAATTAACTGAAAAATGTGAATCTATCATTTTGTTTGACAGAAAGAGTAAAATTATATTTATTGAATCTTGACACACTTTCTCAAGAAATACAATAAATTAAAAGTCATTAGAGGTTTTATATATCTAGTGGTAATATATATATTAATATGTATAACACCTCTGTAATTGCAGCAAATCGTTGGCAAAAAATTATACAACTTATTAAAATGGTGAAAACTTCTTATTTTCTTATTTAATATTTTCTTACTATAATTACAATTTTTAACATACTAATAATAAATTATTATGACAATACCTTTAAGCAAATCAAACAAAAAAAATATAACAAACAAAACACAATATATGCTCAATTTTCAAAAATGGGGAGTTCATAATTCAAAATGACCGTCTCACACATATTAAATATGTTCTTCACAAATAAAAAAGTTTACTAAACATTGTTCTAATAAAGAACAGCCCAACACTAAATAGAATAAACAGAACAATAATGATTCTACATTTATCATTTTTAATTATTTATGATCTATTACATTATTTTGAAATATTAACATACCATTAACAAAGTTCATAATTTTTCCCATTTTAAAAATTTCCATCAATAATTAGGCCATTAGTATGATAAAACTCAATCTTGAAACTACACCAATATTTCAGTAGATTACAATTAAAATGACTTATTTATGAATAAGTCAACAATTTTGTAAACTATTAAGAATAAATTTTGTTATCTTAAATAATGATTAAATGTTAAAGATAACACTTAAGCTGTCTCTCTTCTGCCCAAACAACTTTAATAAGCTAATACAAACATATGTTACATATTAGTCTAATTGCCATGCACAAGGCTCACATGCCATGTGGGAATTCAAAGAAATAATTTTGAATTACTATATAAAAATGCAAGCTCATCCAAACAAATTTCTGCATACTTAAATATGTTATATTTTCCATGCACATAAGAAATATTTGATGCAACAAAAACTTGCTTTTTTCCAATCATAAGCTAAAAAATTCAATACCAGGTTCATACAACCATGGTTAAGATTTTTTTGCTGCAATGATTTTTTTTTTTTTTTTTTTTTTTGTCTTGTGAAAACAAAAAGTTTTATCATGAACTTCTGTTTAAATGATAAATTGAAATAGCAAGTAGATGTATTTTAACAAAAAAACCTTTTGGGTTCAAAATAACTTTCATTCTTTTGATTCAAAATCATAAAATTGAGACAATTTTGTTCATTTTATAAGTTATTTTTGTTTCATTCAAACCAACTAAAAAAAAATTTTTCCCCCATCAAAAAATAACTAATTTTAAACTTCCACAGTGAATAGATTATTTTTGTTGAAGCTATTTCTGTCTCATTACTTTTAGCCACAGTTAACTATAGCAACTAATAAATATCATGCAATACTGTGTTTCAACCTGATGCATTTTAAAATGTCTTCACTTTTCCTTTATTTTAGGTAAATTATTGAGCATAATATTTACGTATCTGTTTTCATGATCTTCTTACATCAAACAAAACCTTGAAAGTCCCAATTGTTTCTCAACTGGTTTATCAATTTAAATTGGAGATTAAACTTATAGTATTAGTGCAGCATTTCTACTGCTGACATATCAGCTGACTAAAGCTTTTATAAGCTAAAAGATGGTAAGTCCATGTATAAGAAGATGTAACATATATGTTTTGGATTTCATATGACTAAAAATTAAAATTTTCTTTCTAAAATGTTTTATTTATATAAGAAATTGTAAATCGATTAAATATATTGATTTTTTAGCAAAAAAGAGTTTGATTAAATAATATGGTGATGGGAAATACCCGTTTACCAAGAAAAACTGCTCTTCTCCCCAGCACCCCCCAGTTGCATTTCAAAATAATGCACAACAAGCTGTTAAACATTAAAAACACTATCCCCCCCCCAAAAAAAATATTAAGATGCCATATTTGTCATACTTTTTCAAAGAAGAAAGTTTTATTAGATATTACTATAAGAAAACATTCTTAAAATTTGAAATGATCAAAAATAATTTAGAATCAAGAATAACTACATTAAATTTTTTTAAAGCCTGTTTACATTTAATAAATAAAATAATGATAAATGTTAAAAACTACATAAAATATTATGCTTTTGTTATAATATTAAAATATAATTATTAATAATATAATTATAATTATATTGATGTAAAACTTATAAAACATTGTTTTCAATACATTGAAGAATAACCGTCTTTATTCTGAACAATAATCGATAACAACTATATAAATTAATTTTTCTAAAAGAATGATCACACTTTCAAAATTTAATGAAAGAACTTTTATTTAGTTATATGAAATAATATGCATAAAACTAATTTTTCTCGATACATTTTAATACTGAATGAAAATGAGTTTCCTTTCTGTTAAAAGATTCATAATCAACATAAAAAGTTATATTTCAAACACAAAAAAATAATAATTTTAATTCAATATTTAATTAAATATATCAATATTTTTTTAAATCACTCCAAAACTCAACAGAAGTAAGAATAAAATTGTTAAGCATTTCACACAATTGTTAGGAGTGCTAATTTCATTTGATTATTAGATTATGAAAACTAGTACAGGCTATATAACCAAAAAGTACCTTTAAAAGCAGAAAAATTGATGATGTGACAAATGCTAAAAAATTATAAAAACTATAGATTAATATATACCCAAATGAAAAGCCTGAAGCAGCAATACAAAATAATGAACTTTTTTTTTTTCAATAATGTCTTTATTTTGGGGGAAAAAATTGATTATTTTAAAAATTACTTTTAACAAAACAAAAACATTCAGCCAAATATTAAAAAATAAGCAGGAACAATTTAAATTGGATAGTTCAAAAGTTTTAAAATTAGTTAGACAAAAATATTTTTGCAAAAGGTAAGTGTCAATTCATATGTTTTAATATGAAATACAATTATTGTAATAAAAACAGATTAATTACCTTGGCTTCTAATTTATCATTTGCCACTTTCAGTTCATTCCTCTCTTTCTCAATTTTCTCCAATTTTCCTTTTAACATCTCTAATTCCTCCTGAAAAAAATTATATTATTATTTCTCAAATTTCCTCTTTTCAAACATGTTTTGTATTGAATTGACTTAATATATTCTATAAACTTCTAAAAAACAGACTTTAATTGTATGGAACATATAAGATTTATGGTGGGAAAAAAATCTTATGTAAAATATAGTAGTTCAATTTTGTAAAAAAGCAAAATTGAATATATCCAAAATCAAAATGTGAAGATAAACAAAAACTACCATTACAATAAAAAATAATTGTCTTCTTACAAAATATATGTGCATGGTTAATTGATCTTAGTTAATTAAAGAAGAGAAGAGAGGTACTAAATTGTTACATTAAATGATTTTTCATAAATATTACCAATTAGTTAAGTGAGCAATTAAATAAAAAGGTGAAATAATGATTTCACCTACATTACAAAAATAAAGCAAAACTTTAACTTTTAACATTAGAAAATAGCATATAAAAACATTTTAAACTGACAGTAAAATAGTGGCAAAACAATTTATAAAATAGGAGTTAAACATAGCATTTGACTTGCAATGTTTCCACATATTCTCTCTGTCTAAAACCAAGAATAACTTGAAAAAATGTCACTCACTGTTTTCAATTTCAACTCCTCTTCAGTTCGATGAACATCTAACAAAGGTAATACTTTAACATACAAACGCCACCAAGGCCAAGTTTTAATAGCAAGAAATTTTCTAACATTTCTTTGAATGCAACGAATAGCTAAATCTTGAACCTAAAGGAAAGATATTAATGAATTTGTTTTCATTAGAAATAATGAAGATAAACTATCACATTTTAATATTCAACAAGTAAATATTATATAAGATGACCTACTAATCAAGGCCTCATAGTTCACTTTTAAATGGTTAAAAATATACATATACATAAATACTTCATGTTTGGCACTTTAAGTATAGATATAGAATATATTATTTAAATCAATAAATATGCCAGTGAAAAAATTACAAACTTTTTATACACACATCCTTAGTCTATGCATATTAACTATATATAGTAAAATTCTTGGCACATTAATAAAAGAAATTTCACTTTTCTGCAATCAACTATGACCAAGTTATGAATTTTTAATATCAATATTTTAGATAACTTCAATGACCACTTCAAAGAAAATCTACCAATCAGTAGATGTTTAGCGAAAGTTATGAATGCTGATTAGCTTGCAATAATGAAATACTAAATTTTATAACTCATTCAGTTCATCTAGCAATTTAAATATCAGCTATTAAATAAAAAATGAGTTGATGTCCAGTATATTTAAAAGATAATGAATTATAATGAATATTATATTTAAAAGATAATGAATTGCACACGTCAAATGCTATATCAGAATTTTCTCTAGACAGAAAAGGATTTACACAAATAGTTGCTTTTAAAAAAATGCCAACAGTTTAGAAATTTAAATAAAAATAAAAATTTAATTTCTAATAACAGACAGCAATAAATATGACAAAAAAAAAATCCAAAACTAATATTTGTCAGATTTTTTTTAATTTGTAAAATTACAACAATTAAGGAATGAAGATTCAAAATTACAAAATGACATTTGTTTTTTTAAAACACAGAAAACTAAATAATGGCTGCAGAATTTTCTCCATTAACAAAATGTTTAAACAAGTTAATATTTTTAAAAATTCAGATAGTAATTTGAAATAATTAAAATATAAATTATTTATTTCAAAATAAAATTATCCAAATATACAATTAATATTTTTCTCTTTTTACAGCAAGATTTAAATTTAACTTTTAAATAATATTGAAATGTAAAATAGTCCAAAATAAGACAGAAAAGATGTAATTTTAAACATACTGTAAACCACACTGAAATAAAAATGGAAATATTTCATAAAAAATAACTTTAAAAGCTTACTTTGCGTTTATTGATTGCAGATCTCGCAAGATAACCTCGGCAATGGGCTTGAAAAGATGCAATCACACCATTTAACTTTTGATCCCGTTGTGCTTCTAAATGTGCAAGCATTCCAGATCTGAAAAATATCTACAGAAAAAATATTATTTTTGCAACAAATACGACTATATTGATTAACATATTTACATCACTAGTTAATTGATAAACTCAGAATTTTACACAATAAAATTGGAGGAAGGGATTTTTTTTCTTAGAACTTTCTTCTTCTTTAAAATATTAAACCTATTTTGTAAGAACATGAATAATTTCAAGTTTTATATTGTAACTATATTTTGAATAGTCAGAAAATAGACAGTGCTACTATTTATGAATGATAAGATAAATAATATTGTATTCATAAAAGGTGAAAAACACAAGAAATTTTTTTCAAATTGTGAAATAAATAAAAAAATATTTACATCACCTCACCGTGAAAATAATAAACCACAATATTTTTTAGTTTACAAAAATACAAATTCATAATATTTTACAACAGAATTTCAAATGATTATAAATAATCAGTGCACATTTAAACAATCATGATCAATATATTAATAAACAATCTAATGCTAACATTTTAACTTTTAAAAATGAAAAATTTTTAGAACTTATTTACCCCTATTATAAATATTTTTCAATACCATTATTTAAAAATATATTAATACAGTTAATTAATAAACTAAAATGTTTTAAAATTACAGTTGAAAGTACCTGACTTAATCCTAATCGATATGTTGCCTTATCAATATCTAGATGCTCTAATAGGTGTTCTACAGCTTGTCTCTCATCATAAACAGGTGAGGCAACACGATGCTCAACTGGGGCCAATATTTCAAATCGACGTCTGAATTCAGAATACATAAGATTTTCTGGAAATCCTAAAAATTTTAAAAGTTTATTAGTTTTGAATTAATTGAAAAATAACAGTTCATTATGAAATGAACATAAATATTATAAAATACATTCAAGGAAAAAATTTTTTTACAAAAATGTTAAAAACTACCTTAATTCATTAGTTGACAATTTTTCCTCCCTCAGTGCAAAATCAATTGCTGATTCCAAAAAAAGTTCATACAAAAATATTCTTAAATAAAAATGTGACTGATTTCTAACATATTAAGTGTTTAAATGACTATTTGGTATATTAATAATATTAGAAAGGAAAAAATGTTATTCCGTAATTTTAGCTAACATAAAAGATAAAACATAATCAGTACATCCATAAGATAGTAATTGCTGCATTTGTTAGATGCATAAAAAAATATTACATTATTCATCTGCAAAAACCTTTATATTTTCTAGAATAGATGCTGTGGTGGATAGGAAGTTTCAAACTATTTTGAAAACAATAATATGAAATAAATTTCAAAAGATTTTAATTTAATAGAAATTATCACAAATTTGAAATCTATTTTGTAATAGAAAATATAAAATACACAATAAAATCAATGTTTCTTGATATTCAATTCATTTAAAATTACAACAATTTTTATTACATTTCTCAGTTTTAATACTCAATGGATTATACTTTTTTTTTCCAATTTGTAAAATACAATATAATAGACCTTATTACCTTTCATTATTTGATTCGCAACTTTAAAAACAGAAATGAATAATTACAAGAAAAATATTATCAGGAAATTTTATAGAATTTTAATGGAAAAAAATCAACTTCATACTTAACTTATTCAGTACACTGAGTTAAATTCTAAAATGTCCTTAATATCCCACCATTAAAACTATTTTTAGCATGAGTACACAATTTAATAAAAGAATATATATATTAAATAATTACAAAGGACAATTTAGTGGCTAATGGAGATATCACTTTCAAAGTTTAACTAGTGATAACTGTAATCTTAATAATATATTAATTAAAAGATTTGTAAAATAACTAACTGACAATACATACCATATAAATATTTATATATCAACATATTTTTAATTTTCTGAATATTTTGAAGCCTGTATAATTAATTTTAAAGATATAAATATTTGTGAAATGAAGGTAGGCATTCATTTCTTCAGCTTCTTTGATAATCATATCAATAGCAACAAAAAATTTGGAAAAAAAGATACATTTTCTCTTCAAAAAATCCTTTTATGATGTTTTAATTTTGCATCTTCACAAGAGCAATATTTTTTTTAAAACTCCCAACTGTAGTACATGAAAGAGCACACAAAAAAGGTGGCTTAACTTTTGACTCAACTATTTTACAGATATATCAGCAACCATCCTAATCAGAATTTCTAAATCAGTACCAACTCTTGCAAAGCAAATTTCAAAAATGCACATTTAAATATATCATTCTTCTGATTGAGGATAGAAATTTATGAAACCAACCTTGCTTATGAACCCTAACTGTGTCTAGAACTTGAAATCCTCTGATTTGGGATCTTAGAAGTGGAATGTTGAGCATTTCATCAGGCCCTGGCACCTTGTTAGCAATAGGTGAAATATGACCCTCATTTATACCAGCATTGTGCCTAGGAAGGAAGCAATGGACGAATTGGGTACTTGTTCTCTTCAATGAATCCACAAGAATATCCTGTAAATCACATAAAATGTTATTTATAAAATTATAATTTACTAATACCAAAACTTCAACAGATTTATTGATAACATAATTTAGAAATGGAAAGACTTTCAAAATAAAAACTCAAAGGCATTCTTTAGGAATTTAAAATCAAAGAAATATTAATTATTATTATGCAAAAAAAAAGCTTCTAATTTCTTAATTTTATCTGCACACTGAGATTTTAGTTTTGATTTCACTTACAGTTTATATAAATCTGAATATTTAATTACGTTTGGTTTCCAGTTTCTATTATGCAGCACATTATGTAGATAAAAAGTAATTTGGACTTTCCTTACACCTTTTTACATTATAAGATGTTAAAATTTAAAAGTCATTGGATAGTAAAAACTTTTTTAAAATGTCTTTTTAGTTGTTGTTGTCATTGTTGTTCTAATCATAAAATCTATTTCCAAATTAATATTTTCATATATATATAAAGTAGTTTTGAAAGTGGAAGTTACAATAAACATACATATCAACTGGAAAAATTTAATCTTTTTTTCAGAATAAACTTTGTATTAAAGTTGTGTGAAATAATTTTAAATAACATTCACAGAAAGTGTTAATCGATCAATATATAATAAATAAATAATATTTAAAAAATAAGTATTTAGCAATAGTTTAGAATAGCATCACAATAAATCGAAAGATAAGCATTCTTTGAATTTTATCTATTACAACTTCAATAAAATTTTAGCAAAATCATGGCTTATATTGTACAATACACATGATTAAAAAATATCAGATTTAAATATTTTCTGCAAATTACTCCAGGAAATCTCAACAAATCACTCTGCACTTCATTCATATAAAAAATATGGAAAGATTCACATTTTACTGACAAGATTTAAAGACTGGTCAGAAGATGTCTGATAAGGTGGCAGACCAAATCATTTCCTTCATCAATAGAAATTGACAATGATAATGACCTGGATGCTGTTTCACAAAATCAAATAAAATTCAGAACTTTTAACATTATTTTTATATAATACTTACATATATTTTCATAAAAATAGAGGGTTTAAATGTTCTTTTTAAAAAATTCCGTGCATTATATTTGCAAATAATGTGAAGTTTTGAAAGAAATTAATCAAAACCACAGAATATGTAAAATTTTGCTAACAAAACATAGTATTAAAATTAATTAAATATTTTGAATATTCAAAGAAATACAACATTAGAAATTATTTTTAGCTGTCATGCACAAAACAAAGCATTTCTTTTTCTTCCATTCAAAATTTTGAAATCTGAAAGATAGAATAGCTTATATAATAGTTCCAGTCCAACATAAATAGAATTAAGAAAGACATCTGCATTGTACAAGGTTAAATTGCAATCACTTACTCACAAAAGTAAAATAATTCCCCCAAAATAAATAATTTTTGAATGGTTATATTGAATTAAATAAAACTTAAAATAGGCTAAAAGCCTAGAATAATTTTGTAAATTAAACAAAATTATATCACAGTATAAAAGCATAATAAGTAACATTGCATTCCTTTATATTATTTATATTATTCGTACAAACATTAGAGTTGTAGCATTTTATAATTTGTATAATACTATATAATTAAAAGTATCAGAACATTTTAAAATTTTATTTATAAAAGCATCAATTATAGAAACGAAATAAAGTCACTTTTAGATGCAATGGCAGTCGTTTTTCTAAAAGGGAATCTATACATTAATTTTCATAATGTTTCTGAAAGAATTACTCTTCAGCTCTGTCAGTAATATGCAGCATCATGGCCCAGTTTGAATTTATTATTTCAAGTCACAGCACTAGTGTTTATGAGATTGATACTTAACTCTTAACAGAATTAAATATCCATCTAATGAATCAATATCCATATAAACGAACCAGCTCTATACATTGCAGATACACATTTTGAGGATAATGATGTGATAATTTCATTTACTTTCATTTTTGTTTGAACAACTTTATATAATCAAACATACATAGTTACATGTACGCATAAAAAATATTACATTACATGCAGAAAAAAGTATATAGCTGATGATTAACAAGAATATTTGAGGGCAGCCTTAGCATCCAGAAGTTGCACTGCTCTGTTCTTAACATATCAGAAGGGGATTTCTTTATTCTTAAATCAACTTAAGAATATACCCCTACACTTTTTTATAGGTATAAATGGGATCATTGTCTAATAACAATGTCAGTCAACATTCAGCCAGCCATGTGGAAACAAACTTGTCTACTTTTAGTACATTTATTGTATTGAACACATTTTTTTTTATAAGATATTCTTTAGTTCTGCGTTTAAAACTATAGATAAAAATATAAGCTCTGTTCTAATCCACTGCATTGTTGAAAATTATTAATTGTTGTCAACTGCTTTGTTGAAAATAAATTATTAATCAATACTCATATTTTCTTAAACATTCAAATTCATATTTATTTACTTTGAATTTTAAAGTAATAGTTTACTGTTATACTGTTATATTTGCCACATATTCTATAAGTTTCATATAAATTGACAAAAAACATAACATTCCATAAAATTTTTTTAAAAACAGACAAACATTTTTTTTTTGTTTATATCTTCTTGAATAAGTGAACAAAAATGAAAATCAGTATTACAGAAATAAAAATTTTAAAAAAATCACAGATGAAAATTAAAAATCATTATCAACTTTTTGTCGACCAAACTGAGACCAAACCTTTGTCTTGCTTATGAATTTCTAACCAAACAAATATGCCAGTTTGCCTTGAAAGCAAATTGTAAATTCAGACATATTTCTTACTTTCAATTACAGGGCATTTCCTTAAATAGGTATCACATATTTCCCCAGAGTCTGATAAAATTCACTTTATTCAACTTTTCTAATATATATATATTAAAGCAAGAATGAATTCAAAAATGTCCAAAATTTTGATCGTGTTATGTTGTACTAACATTTTAAAATAATTAAATATTGAATTAACTTTAAGCAGCATAAGAAGACAAATATAAGAAAGGTCAGATTAAAATATTAAAAAAAAAAACTTAAATGATGCAATGAATATTTTTTTTTTTTTTTTTTGCATTGTATAAAAATATTTACATTGGTGACTTCCAAATAAGTACATAAGAAATCACCAGAACAAATTTAAAACATACCATGATATGCTTGACTTGAAGTGGATACGATCTTCTCTTCATACCTGCAGCAGATACACCTTGGGCCCTTCGCATGCTTGAACTTCGTCTGAGAGTAGACCCACCATCTATATGTAATGAATTGCTGCCAGATGTACCAAATACTCCACGGGATGCATTGAAAAGCTGATTTATGCATTCTCTAATTACAAATAGAAAGTAGCATTTCAAAATGGCCTCAAGTTATGAAAATATATATTTGAGGATATTTAAGATTAATTACAATCATTTTAATCATAAAAAAATATCATTTACAGTAGAAAACTGTTTTTGCATTTTTCTTTCATTTTGTTTATTTGCAGTTCCAATTTATTTGTAATCATTGTAACGCTTAAAAACTTAGCATCTATGACAAAGGATGTAATATTTTGATTATACTTTGTTTTTCCATTATTTTCTAGACTACTTTTCAGGAATACATGAATTCCAATACCAATATTATAACATCAGTATCAGTAACAACAATATTAAAACAATTTTTTTTTCTGTCTGCAGGGTGCATAGTGTGAAATGGATGCACAAATTAAGGTCTTTTTAAGCACCCAAGCAAAAAAGAACCTTCTTACATGCATGAATAATATTACACACTGAATTTTACACTCTGAATTTTTTGGTCATATAATAAATTATAGCTTTTATAGAATGTTAAGGAATAGTTTAATTTTAGAATGTTAATGTTTTTAATAGAATGTTATCTTTATAGTTTAATTTTTTTAATGTTTTTCTTCAACCATGATTAGCACAAAAAAACTCTGAAATTTTGAATTAAGAGCTAATTGAATTGAATCAATTTATATTTCAAACATTCAAATTGATAAATTCGACAAAAATGTGCTTGCAAAAATATTTTCACAAGACATCAGGCAAAAATAATATTAAATTATTAATTATTAAAAAAACTGTAATCAATCACATATGAGTTCAGAAAACTTGATTAATACTAGATAATGCTGATTTATTTTCAGCAAAATAATTTTAAGTTAAAAAAAATTAGAAAAAATACAATTAAATAACTTTTACATCTTAATATTTTTTTACTTTTTTATGTGTACAATTTAAAAAATATAAACATAAGAAGTAACTGACTATTTTCCTCCCTGAAATTTTTAAAATACTCAACTACTCAAAATTCAATATTAAAATTACCAAAATCTTACAGTATCATTTTGAATTGATAAATTAAATGACACATACAACTTTTATTTTAACATTATTTTTATATATATATAAAAAAATTGAATATATCAGACATTTTCTATTTATACAAATAGAAATAATAATCATAGACACAGAGACACAATTATCATAGCTAATTAAGTAAGTAAGTAGAGGAACATTATTATTAAGTTAATTTAACATTTTATTATATATTTCTTTTAAATTCTCATTGACAATTTCAGATTCTACATTTTATAAAAGTTTCTTTCTCTCTATCCTTCTTTGAATGATGCTCCACTTCATTACAAGTGAAAAATTCTTTGTTTCATAAACTTTTAGTAATAGTTCTTTAATTTCTACAGTGTATAATATACATAGATTGCTGAATATATTCGAGGAAAAGACAGTACCCATAATTTTCTATTGAGGATAACTTACAACTACTGTACACGATATTTTCTTCTTAGTGTTTGCTATCAGTCTTTTGTATCAAGTTTCTTTATGGAACTGAATTCCAAACATAAGTAATAACAAAGAATTTGCTTCTTCCACTCTAAAAAAATGAGTTTATAAATGAGAGCGGCAAGAATTTACTGTAAGCAAGTGGCTAGTATTTTTTTGAAGTTTTAAAAGAGAATGAAATCCATCAAAATACTATAAGAGTACGTCAGATTTAGGTAAGCTGTAAATGTCAAAAAATTAATATCACAGTTAATGCAGGCCATCAGAGTAAATGAGAAGTAACAAGCAGCAACTAAATTCACAGAAGAGTTTTAGAAAATATTGAATTAACACCTTGAAGAAGCTGGATATTTTGTGCCATAATATTCCTTAATATTGCATGGGAAATACGTTTAAAATTTTAATTTTTAAATTGAATTTATAATTAAAAGTTTTGCAAAATACACCCTTGGTGAGTCTCTAGCATGCAAAAAATAATTGCTCACTAAATTCCACACCCCTTATTTCAGTAAGGCTCTGTATTAGTCAGACAAATCCTTATATACTGAAAATGAAAGTTATCAATGGGAAACAAAAAAAATCATATAAAAGTGACAAAATAATTTAAAAAAAAAAAAACTTTTTAATATATAATATAATCTGAATCATAAAAGCTTTTTAAAACTTTTTTTAATTTCTTTTGATATCAGAACTATCAGAACTAATATCAGAACTTTTAAAAAATAAAAACTATCATTTGACAAGATTCTTTCAACAAATGATAATTTTCAAAGAAATGGCAACATTTGATAAAGTATATTGCAAAAGTGATGGATGAAAACTACAGTCTTCAAATTTAAGTTTCATCTCACTAGATTTTATGCAATCGGCTTAAGTAATTACAATTACAACAAATAATCATAACATCCCTTCCATGGTCATTCAAAAAATCCCTCAAAAGAATTGATCGCAGCTAATTTACATAGTCTTTAAGATCATTTAAAAAGTTCAACGTAAGGTTACTAGACTATAAGGTTATAAATTATTTGCTATTTAGAACACTAAATATCAAAGAAGTTGAAACTTTTTTTGAAATGAAACCAGTTTAGCAATTTCGTTTTTTGCTCTTTTGGATTAACCATTCCAATATTTCACTATATATGCCGAAGACTAGTGTTGAAAAAAAAGAAACAAAATTAATAAATGTTCATTAAGCATTTTTTAAATTTTTTCCAAAAGTAAGAGCTTTTAAGGGGCGGGGCTTTAAAACTGTTTTTAAATGTAAGCAATTTTTAAGGATTTTTCGTGACACTACACATCCTGACTAAATACTAAATAACAAATATTAAATTAACTTAATTTGATTTATAATCAATGTACTGAATACCTATAAAAGATTAGTATATCATGATAGTGATCAAGCATTTTTTTTAATTAAATGACTACCAACACATATATAAACCATATAAAATAAAATATATATATATAAGCATTCAAAAATGACAAAAACAATTTTTGTTTGATTGCCTCGGTTCTTTAAGATATATTTTTAATTAAAAATTTAAATGCTTTTAATATTGTATAGAAACAAGAAATTTCCATGTTAAAAGAAACTAACATTATTTTTTGATAAACTTATATTAGTAGTTACAAATATTAAATAATTAAAGTTGTTTATTAAAATTCTGATATGTCTTTTAATTAATTTTAATTGCTAAAATTACATATGAATAGCATTTTAATGCATTTTACTTTTAAACATCTATTAAAAAAACAAACGCCTTTAACAAAGATGCTTAGTTTCATACCTTGTTTCTTACATAATTATATTAATTGCATTCAACTATCAAATCATATATTTAAATGAATTCTTATTACAGAAATATTTCAGATATATCCATAAAATTTGCATCGAAATAATGATCAGTATTAACTCAGCAATGTATGAAAGTAAAGATTTAAAAGATGAAATCTCATAAAATGAAAAATATATAAATGCAATCTTAAGGTAATTAAAAGTATACATAATATATAATTACAAATACAAGAATTATAATTTATTTCGTCTTGTTATAGAAAAGATTTATGTTTCAAAAATAGCAAAATGCTGATTTTGAACTTTTAAAAAATAATAATAATTTCTAGCAAATAAATAAATCAACAAAAAAAGTATTAAAATTTGATCAGCATGAAAATTTGACTAACTAATATTACTTCTGAAAGTTATCTTTAAAAGTTTATGTAAAATACTTCGCTTTCAAATTATTTGTATATATCAGACATAAGAAACTTAAGCTAATAGCATGCAAAATATAAGGATTGCATTATCGGTGAATAATAAAACACCAGTTTCTACACACTTCAGAACTTTATAGAAACATTTCTATGACATGAATCATTTTTAATATAGACTTAATTACACTGAACATTGATAACTTCTTATATTACTATTAAAAATATGTATACCCATTAGCTTTAAAAACACTAACACCATATTTAGGACAGTTAAGAGCACAATTATCTATAAAGTTTTTCAGATATTGTAATTATCTATATGACATTAGCTAATATAGCAGTACAATTTACTAAAAAATACAAACAAATTACGTTTTTTTAAATAAATATAACATTTAAATTTATCACTATTTATAAATAGTACTTTTGAGATTCCTGAAGGAGAAAAATCACTTGTCTTGAAGCAGGATGCTCTCTAGAATTGCGTAACCACCCTGATACTGAATAAACAACGGGATTGGTTCCATGGAAGTGCTGAATAGTAAATTGATGATTATAAGGACCTTTCCGAATAAGTTGTTGATAATCTGTAATTAATAGAATAAACGAAATCAGACACAAGATCACTGATTTTTAATTATTTGACCTATTTTATTTTAACAGTTTCATTATTTAGGTGTTGGGAAATGTTTCAATAGTATTTAATGAATTAAAATATCATCTGAATACCCCCCAAGGAAACGAGCACTCTTTAGCTCTTGGAAACTCTTTAACAAATGCCAATCAATATTTATGAATATATTAAGAATACATAATAATAAAAATATATATGTGCTTCATAACAAAGCTGCTAAAATATTAATGAATGAAATGAATATTGAACTGGTACTTTCCCACCAGCAGAAATTTCTGTAAAACTTTTTTAAGGAATATAAAATTTTAAAAACTGTATCACATCAATGTAAAAGATGAATCCTTCTTCACTACAGATAAAACTGAAAAATTAATGATAATTCAAAATAAAAATAAAATATAATAGGAAAACATAAGCCATATTACATTGCATTATATTTTATACGAAGAATTCAATTTTATATTTTGATTGTGGATAAATTATATATAGATAGACAGATATAATAAAGAATCAAATTTTATTTTTAAATTCACAAAAAATTACTAGAATATGGGAATTCATGAGGTATATAAAAGTCATTATTTACTTTCAAAACAATTCATTGCCTACGTCCCTTTAAAAGACGTTTTAGAAAAATCTTTTCTAGGAAATTTCAGAAATATCCTACATTTTACCAGCAATGGAAACAAATCAGAACAATTGATTTCTGTGAGATCAGAAATTGATATGAGAGAAAACAGGTCATTCAATATAAAATGAAATGAGAAAAGGTTACAAAAAGAAAAAGATTAGTGAATAATCAACCATTTAAAAGGCAGAAAAAATTATTAACTAACCAGATTGATTACAAGTTGGATCATAAACAGTTCATCATATGAGTCGTTTAAATGTGTTAAAGCTATAACTACTGATTATTCTGAATACTCAGTCAAAGAAATTTTCGTTACAAGCTAGCAAACAACAAATAAAGATGTTTAAAAGAATATAACTGGTAAGCTAAAACCTTTTCTGTTGTTGTTGTTATAGTGAAATCCCATGATTTTTTTTTTACAGCTCTCTTGGCGATAAGATTATTTGGTCAACTGTTTATTGTAATTAATTAATACCCTTCAGTAATTATAGTAATGTTATTAATGAAAAATAATATGATAAAGTCATAAAAATTATAAATCCCTGATTAAATTTTACATAATTAAAGAAACTCTTAACGAAAAATGCATTACATTAATGTCTTAATACTAAACATTAGTAAATCAGCTCCGATTAATTAGCAAAAATAGTATACCATGTGAGAATAAACACTTAAAATACAAACACCTTAGAACTATTAATATATATATATTTTTAAAGAATTTTATAGCTGGAATTCTTTGCATTAAAAACAAATGACTAAAATTAATTCATATTCAATTGGTTTAGATTTTCTTTTTACCTTTTCCTGAATAATTTGTGAAAAGTTTATCCAAAAATGTTTTTTCACTGGCACCAGGAAATAAAGATTCTTCATCCAATAACCACAAGAGGCCTCGTTTACCTAAGTCTCTTAAATCAGCAGTAGATGCTCTCATAGCACCTTGTTGAGGTGCATGATCCATTACATCAATTAAAGGAGCAGGAGTGGAAATATGAAACTCTTCCTTGTTCCATTCAATATTTTCCTATATTTATAAAATAACACAAATCTCAAATTTTTCTAAAATAAAAATACAAGTAAACTGAATGTTTTTGATTTAAGGTCACCATACAACTTTTTTTTCCCCCATTTTTTTCCCACTCCAAAATTTTAAACAAAATGTTGGTTTATCCACAATAACTATTGAAAACATTACAGTACAGAAATTTATTTATATATTATCTTGAAATTCAAAACATTTTTCCCCAATGGTACTTAATTTTTTTTCTCATTGCAAAAAGCTAAATATTACATTGTTTCAGAACATCAAACCTTTTCATCCCTTTAATAGTGCAATTTTCCTTCATCACTGAAAGCTAAGAAAAAGAATTATATTTAATACCTGCATAGTTTTTACAAGATGAACAGAAAAGTGAAGTTGAAAACTGCAAAATTTAATAGATATATAAACCAGACGATTATGCTTGCCAAAGAACAATGATATCATTAATAATAAAAACCAATGAAACATAAGCAGATTTAAAATAGTATCATTTTTTCCAGCATCCAAGATTTTGGGGGGGGGGGTTAAATAGTTTTTATGTATACAAACAGAAAAACAGCATACTATAGAGGTCTTCATATTATCTTAAAATACACAAATATGTAACTGTAACCTACCTGTACATATCTCTCTTGTTGAATTAAAAATGTAGAATCGTGAAAATATAATTGTAATCTCTCTTGGCAGTAATTGTGGCACAAATCTTCTAATGATGCACCCATTATTCTACCACAAGTAGCTGGATTTTGAAATCCAGGTCCATCTAAGATATGAATTGAAGCCATGCTACGACCAGCACCATTTATAGCTCTAAATGGTATAAAGGTGAAACAAATTTAAAATTCAATTTTAGATCATATACTTTAATTTGTTGTGTTGCATATAAAAAAATTGTTATTTCATTTTGGAAATAACTTATATTAGAAATTTACAATTCATTATTTAGATTAAGCACAGTTAAATAAACCTAAACCAAAATTATGCTTCTTTCAGGAATTAAATGTTTTAATGCCTTAAAAATTGAATTATGATACTTTTAACTGAAATTGGAAGAATGGATTATTAACTGAACTTTAATTGATAACTGAAATTTAGCTCTTCTATTCCACATATTGTAAATTGGCAATTTAATAAATATACTTTGCTTTTTGAAAATCATCAATAACCAAATCAGGTTTTTAAACCTTATTATGCACGGTGATCAGTAATAGTTGTTTAAATATCCAAAAGCAATTTTATATATCTTCAAATTAATTTTTCCTTCCTTTTTTTTTATTTGTTGTAGATATGCATAGTTTTGCCTGCAGTCAAAGGATAAACTTAAAAAAAATATCCTATTACAGATATTTAATGATAACAAATTGTGCAGCATTAAATTTACAGAGCTAAAATTTAACATTCTATAGAACTGTAATTCAAAAATACAATTTTAAATTATTATTTGCATTTATTTATGAATTCTTATATCATTATTTGCCACATTCTCTTAAAAACAAATTACTCATGCTAACATAGTTTTCTGAAAACAATATTCTAACATTACTTCCAACATTTTTATAATTAGTTATATGGTGGCAGCATCAGTTAAAACTTAGCCAAATTGCAGCCAATAAAAAAGCGTTTGAAAATTCAACCTCAGACATTTTTAAATAACTCAAAATACTAGATCGAATTTTTTTCAACCTAATTAAATCCTAAACTGATATCTAAAAAATTTTAACATTAAAATACATTTTGACACTGAAATGCTTTTATCCTTATTCTCCTCAATATTTTTTAATTCATAAGAATTATTTTAAATAAAAAGAGTTAACAACTGATTTTAAATAAGATATCTTAAAATATAGTTCAAAATGGTACTGTGCTCATTTTAATTGTTGGTTTACTTTATAGCTTTTTACTATCGAATTATTATTTACATGCAATAAAATTACAAGAATTGAACATCTTTATTGTCAAAATTCAATTGGAAATTTATGCTCCTGATATTTGTTTTCAAAAGCTAAATTCAAATAATTTACAAAAAAATAAAAGTAAGCATTCATTTTAAATGATGATAGAAAATATATAAGAGTCTGATATGAATAAAAACATAAACTCACCTATTGATAAGATAAATTACAGCACTGAAAACTTCAGTGTATAGACCAGATACCATTGATTGTAAACATTCAATTGCCTCAACAGTGCCATCAGAAGATCTAAAAACCAATTTTCAAAAACTTTAAACAAATGCTTATTAATACTGAAATACAATATGAAACTCTTTAGAGATGCAAAATATTTACATATGCTCTATTTCTTTTTTGTATATATATTTAAAATATCTCCTAAAAATTAAACCAGATTCTTTTTTAAAATGACAATTTTTTGAAAAAGCTAATTTTGTTAACATTAACATTTTTGAAATTATTTTTAAATAAATTATGGATAGTCACTAATAACAATTAAATTAAAACAGTCACATAACTATGTCATTATGTTTTTCTATAAAATCAAATTGGAAAGCATGGAACATATTAAAATTGAATTTATAATAACTTAACTAATTGTTCATGGAAAAAAATTACCTAGGTGAAATTTTTCCTGAAATAGGTCCACTATGATCTGCCGCAAATATAGATTTTGCAAGATCTTCAACAGAACATCCTAGCAATGATGCTGCTTTCTGTGCACTTTGAGGTCTCAAAAACTGCAATCGCCCATTGCTTCCTATACATAAAAAATTCTGAATAACATGCATTCTGTATTACATGAAAACCTTTATAATTTGGCTTTATCCAATATCAACAATAATTATTTAGAAGTGACAATTCAAATTATTATTTATCATGTATATTACAATTTAAATAGCACTTAATTGTCTTGAAAATTCATTAAAATGAAATTCAATGAGGTTTTTCCAATAATCTTTTAAGTTTATCTATATCGCTCTTTATAATGAACAACTGTTACAATGACGTTCAATATTACATATTTAAATTTACAAATGCATAAATAATTCAGTCATTATATATTTTTATAACAATACAATTTCAAAAGTACTGTTTTTTTTTCCAATATATATTTCTAAAAAGGCATAACTGAATTTTTTTTATTCCTTAGTTGTAAAATTATTACAAAATAAAATTGTTTTCACTTCCATGTAAAAAAATTATTCAAATAAAGATTAAATTTCCTTCCTTGATTGATACAAAACAGCATGATCTACATTCTTTGAATACTGAAAATTCGTTTTTATTTACTTTTGCTCATCAAAATTCATTGATAATCTCAAAAATTAAATTCTTCGTCTTTAAGTTTTAGAACAACACCTTACAGATTCAAAGAATTAACGTTAATAAATGGTTTAGCATTTCTTTATGTTAATTACCTGAAATTAAATATAAAATAATCTTCTGAGCATAGATAAGACATACTCTCTTACAACTTATAACAGAACACAAAAGAACAACCATGCCCGAACCAGGACTTGAACCCGGGATGCCCATGCACTAAACTTAAAACCCTCATAAAAGTTGAACATCATAAAAATTAGTTAATAAGTCAAGATAAAATTTTTTGAAACAATGCATTATGCATTGATTTATGCATATGATCAAAATATTTTTTAAATGAAAAATACTTTCAAAAACTTTACATTTATAAGAAGAGAGGTGTGAGATATATGGTTAATGTGAGATATGTGCTTGCAAAGATCTCAGGATTGCTTCTACGCTTGGATCTGTATTGGAAAGTGCAAGTTGTAAGTCATCTTCTGGATCCAATCTAGATTGATATTTTAGTTTAATGGAAACTAATTTTGAAAAGCCAGTTTTCCATGACTAAATTCATGCAAACTGAATCAAAATATTGATTGCCCTTCTTTTCAAATCAGCATATTCATTTCCAATCGATAACCAAAATTTTTGGCAAGTCAGAAAGTTAAATTTAATGTGCAGTGTTTCATCGCTTGTAGTGTAACTGTTCTTTTTCATTAAAAAGGATATTCGAATTAATTATATGAAATGAAAATGGATCATGGATTCAAGCCTAATTCATTTTCTGGAAATTTTTTGTACTTTTTCGTAAAGTTTTTAACCAATTTTATCAAATGATGAGGAATATTGTTTTTAAATAACAAGGAATCTATATTATTTTCTTTAGTAAATTCTAAAAAGTATGGGAACATGCCAGTTCCTGTTTTTGTTTGTTTGTTTAATTCCCCTTGCCAAAGTATCGACTTATTCTTAAAAGTTTCGATTTTACAGCTTAATGTTAAAATGTTTGTATCCTCTTCCTGTACTCATATTCAGACCGTTTAGTTTTTCAAAAATATCACCGTGTAACTGATTTCCAAGCCAATCTTCATTAATGAATGAGCATGCCAATATATATTTCTTATCTACCAAAAACAAATTGTTTCTCAAATTGAAAATATGTTGTAATATTCAGCTGCATCGGAACCATCTGACTTTGGTGAGCCTATCTCATTATAGAGTATTGAAGAAATGACTGTTTAGGTTGTTGCTTTTAATATAATTAATTACAATAATAACATCATTTAATATCTTGTGCAATTCTTCATCAATCTATTTTTCAACTACATATCCTGCAATGGTTGAAAACCATTTAGGGAACAATTTTCATTATTAACCCTCTTAGTTCTTTGATACAACCTGTTAATGCTGCAGCACCAACAGTGCAAACCATGACACAGTGGATCCAGGTAGAGTCATTTTCCTCAAAATATTTATTAATAATTTCAAATATTTTCTCCCCTCTCTCTCTTCTAACTTTTTACAAAATAAAAAAATAAAAATAATCTTTGGATACGTCTTCTGGATGAAAAGCCTCTGGTATTGCCCAATGGCCATATTGGTTTTTCCCCCAATATTTGAATAGAAAATTTGTGTTTCAGCTGTTTTTTTTTTTTTTTTGTTTTTTTTGCAATGCAGAAGTAAGCAAGAAGAAGGAAATGAGCAGCCAATACCGCAGATCACTATGCATGATAATGGGTGTTCTTAAAATATTAACTGTTATTTTCATTCATATTATTTCAGTTCTTTGAAATGAATAATTGTAGATTTTCCATAAATTTGAATTTCTTTGAAGATAGGACCTCAAAAATTTTCTTGTAACTCCCAGTTTGTGCATCACTGGGCTAATCGATAAAATATATCATTTAATATTGTGATGACAAATGATGCCTGATAACATTCATAAGATGTTGGTCCACATGATTAGAAAAGGTAATTAAATTTCATTAAATATAATTGAAGTACTAAATAAGTAAAGAATAAAAATGTGAGATAATTGGTGGCCTTTAAGAGGAACAATTGGGCATTGCCCAAGATCTGAATATTTGGAGAAAAAAAATTTTTAAGGTGTCAATCAATTAGTAAGTAGTGTGAAATATTATTCATGGTTAAAGATGTGTAAAAATTATAACTACATATGGTGGCTTTCTTCTGTTACAATGAAAAAACTGTGAAGTGACAGTAAAAGACTTATAGCGAATAGTTTAATTCACAAAAACTGAAAACTACACTTTCAAAAGAATGGGAAATATTTGTACAAAACCCAATTAACTTATTTGTAAATTCTGTCAAATCCAAATTTGAGGCATGTTTTTTTTTTTTTTTTTTTTTCAGAATTTTTTATATTAAAAAATATTTACAACTATGACAGATCAGCTTGTCATCATTCTTAAATTTCCAAAAATCTACTTTTTAATTTCAACACTTTAAGAAACATTTGATAAGCATTAAGAATAATATATTAAATTACACTTATAGATATATTAAGCTTAATCATTTTTCCATATGCAACATATTTTACTTTTAAATATTATTTAATTTTAAATTTATTAATTTTTCATTAATAAGATAAATATTTACTTATGTTTATGATAATGAAACATACCCTTGCAAGCACTAGAAACACCAAGGTGATATATGGCTGCTAAGACATACCATATAGCCTTTGATTCACTTTCCTGAATTCCTAAAGTTTGAAATGCAGCAGAAATATTATCCCATGACAAACATGCACGGCGTTGATCTTCATCCTAATTTAAAACAAAATGTATTTTTTAAATGATAAGAGGCATCACAAGAAAACTTTGCATTCTATTCAAATAGAATGTAAACAAAAGATGACGCTATATTCATAAATCATATAAGAGCCCTTAATATAATTCATATAAATTGTAAACTACATTTATTTAATAAGATATATTTAAGATATTATGATGTCGTAAAAATACAGTCAACTTTAAACATTTAATGAAAACGAAAAGAGCTTCTACACAAGTGGAGTGAAAAAGAAAAAAGTAGCTACAAAAATTCTTTAGAGAATGATATAAAAAGGCCCATTAAGTGTAAAAATCAAATATATATATATTGTTTATTTGATGAGAAACAATGTTAATCTGAAGTTTCACAATGCAATCAATACATCCAATCAACAAATTAAGCAACATTTTTTTTTTTTTCAGATTTATACAACAGAAATTTTATTGTGTGTTCGAGAATAATACAAAGAAGAAATAATTTCATTTCACAAAACATATAGACAACTGACTGTCAATATAAAAAGAAAGTATAATATTTCTTTCATTTCTGAAAGAAGTTTGTTTTCTTATAAAGGATTTAACTACTAAAAAAATATCAGAGAATATAAATTAATAAGTTTTTTTGTAAGGAAAAGATAATAAAAAAAATTCTCTTTTTTTATTGTTACTAAATCTCAAGAAACATATCCTTATAAATATAGCTTATAAGCATGTTACCAGCACTTTAAAATCTGCAAACATACAAGAACATGTTTAAGCTTTAAATTTGCTTTGTTTGTTAAAATGAATAAATTAAAAACTGACCAGAAAAAAATTTGCTCTTAGAAAAATTAGCTGTTGTAAATATGCACAAAAAAATGTCAAATTATAAATTGCTTAGAAAACATTGAATTAAGCTTTGCTTTCTTTTATGCAAAAAATATTTCTTACAATTTACCAAAATGCATTGCCTTCATTTTAAGATCTCCATTTCTACAGAAATGTCATCATAACTGCATCACACACACACAAAAGTAATGAGCAAAAAATAAAAGCTTAAAAATGCTTTTAATTCATAAACTAATTCTTATTTTCCATCCTTCAAGGGTTTTTTTAATGCAAAATAAGACACTAACTAAATACAAGAATAACTCAGTAGCAAATTAGATAAAATTATCTATATAAAATTCAAATAATAAAATTCATGTTTAAACATTTCAACAAATAAACTTATAATCCAAGATATAACATTAGAACATGCAAAAGTTTTTATTCGTCAAAACAAAAAATATCTACTTACTTTTTGTAAAGGAGTCATAAATAAATTAGGATCTTGTAAATTTTCAAAATGCAGTTCCTTTCTGTATATAAAAAGAATCATTATAAATAAGAGATCTGCACATAATCATATTATAAATAAGAGATAACAACAAAAAATACCTAAAACATTAGTTTACCTTAGATTTGTATCAGCTCCAGCTAAAAGATAATAGAATACATGAAAATTTGGTTCACCTTCAGGTCGACGACAAATTCTCGATTTTTCCAACATATATGCCTAAAAATATAATTTCATTTTTAAAGAGAATTTCTATATTGTTTTTTGACAAACAGATCCTGGTTCATATTAACTGTACATTTCATTTGAATATAGATAACTGAAATAAATATTGTATTCAAAATAAGGAAATTTATTAAGCACACAGTCAATTTTGATTACCTGAACACAAGCAGAAATTATTTGTCCAGAATGATCCAAATCAACTGAAAATAATTGAGTAAACCGGGTTGCATTAGAATTCATTACCGTCCGACAATTTCCAAAAGCTTCAAGTAATGTTGAAACAGCATTCAGTTTTTCACCTGTTAAAAACATAAATTGAAATATTAAAAAAAATCAATCACTATGAAATTGATGAGAATATTCTCCATTATTTAACCTTAAAAAATTTAATACATATGCCATTTTCTTAAATAATGACAGATGATTTATTTCTAGTTTTACAAATGATCATGTTCCATATGTGCTAATATGCTTTCAAACCAGTTATATCTTACAGCATTCATATTGCTATCAAGAGCTATTGTGAAGCCTGTTTTAAATCAGTTTCTTTTTATTCAGATTTGAAACAATTATTAATATTCATTACAACTAATTAACAATATTTAACAGCAACATTTCAATCCCTTGTTGTTGTTGTTTTTTTAAAAAAGGTCCCTAAATGCCTCAATATTACAGATTTTTAAAATACTTTTTTTATTGCATATTTGATAAAGAAATTAAGAGAAATTTAATATTTCCATTCAAAACTATAGAAAATCTGCAATGACATTTTGTTCTAGATGCTTCAAAAAAACTGGAAATGCAAATCTACAGAAATCCATATTCAAGAAACAAAGTTTATGAAAAACTAGGAAAACCAAAACATGTTCTGTAAATGAAAGAATGTATTTCTCATTTATACTTTCTCAAAATAAGGATTTATTTTGTCATTTAAAATGTAATAGTTTCTGTAAAGTTACTAAAATTCATTTAATATGTTATTGATTACATGAAATCAACAAAATTAAATAACTACTCTTATTATATATAATTACTTTTAAAAAACCTAAAATTTCTCTAATTCATTTTAAAAAACAGTTATAATTACAGTTTTATAAAATCTTGATTTTCAAAAAAAAAAAAAAAAAATGTAAATGTGTCTTTAGATACACGTTTTCAATATTTTTTTCAAAAGTTTTGTTGGTCCCAATTCTAGTTAAGCCTGCAATTACTATTTTAATGTATAACATGTATCATTTATTTATTCTTTTAAATCAAGCTTTATTTTTTTTACTCAAAATGTTTTTAAAAAAGAATTATTCAGAATATTATATATATTTAAATACATACTAAAATTGATTGAATAAGCTAAATTGAATAAGGTAATTATTACATATGGATTCATTTTGCCTATAATATAAAATTAACATAAGACTAACTGGATTTTTTTATATATAACAGTTTAAGTATGTCTGAAAGTAAACATTTAAACAATGTTAGTAAGTTAGGTCTAAATTGATAGAAATATATAAGTAAACTTCATGAAATTTTGATAAATTTTAAAACTGCAAAAATCAATACCAGTTAAAACTTGCTTTGAAGAACCAGCAATTACAACCAAATATTGAAGTATATGCCGTAAACATGTAGACTTTCCACTACCACTTCTTCCTTGCAGCACAATGGATTGGTCTTTCCGAGTTCTCAAAAGATTATTGAACGCTGATTGAGCAACTGCATAAATGTGTGGAGGCATATCATCATCCCTACAACTCTTAAACGTCCTCATAACCTACAAGCATTAAAGTAGAAAGAAAAAAAATCAAAAATGTTCAGCAATAAAATTATTGAAAATAAATTATAATTAAAATAAATAAAGTTATTGAAGCAATTTATTACCTTTTCAGAATATGTTGCAAGAGGCTGCAGTGGATTAAGAACAAGAAGATTGTTCCCAGCATATGTATATATTAATTGAGAACAATACCTTTGACGCAATACGTGTAATACACTACTTTCATTCACATGTCGCAAATAAGCAACATTTTCAATGAAATCAAACTGTGGAAGATTTGCCTATAAAAACAATTGAAAATCATTGTTATGCTTAAAGAGTAAAAGTTACCATGTCTTTATTTATTATTCTTATATTTTGCTTCATATGAAAATTACAATTCAGGAGAAAATATACATAAATAGATCTCTCTTCAGAAAAAAAATTGATCAACTAAAAGAAAAAGATAGAGTTAAATAAAAATACCTATCATTAGACAAAAAAAATTAAGTACATGATTTTGAAAATTTTTTAATAAACAATAAAAAAAAAGTGAAACTGAAGAATCTTGAAAGCCTCTGCATGTAAAATATATCCGTCAACTTTTTTTTAAATAAAAATTAATTTCAGTTTAAAATTAGTAATCCATGATAAATATCAGTTATTTTTTGAGGAAAGATAGCTTCTGTCTTTATCCTGAATATTAAAAAAAAATCATAATAGAAAATTAACATAAAGAGGAATTCTGCTTCTCTCTTTACTTAATCGGATAGAAATTACAATTTCCAGTAGTATTCTACATCATAGAAAATTATCGTCAGCCATTATTTTAATATTTTATACCAGACTCAAGAGAAATCCTAAAACACAATGTATCACAAATTGTGTTTTAATTCTTCAACAGTAGCTTTTTTTTCTCTTTAAATAATAATTAAAACACTTTACCTATTTGTAAATGTTGTATGATATTGAAAATATAAAATATCCAAAACAGCAAAATTAATGATATTTTACTTCCAAGATAAAAAACGACAAAATAATTTTTTATTTCAATATTTTATTTTTAAGGACAGTAAAATTTTGAAAAGTCAGGAAAATAAGATGAAAGAATTATAATAAATATGTTCAATTTAAAATATGTTTAATGCAATGCATTTTTTTTCAAAATTAATTGTTTTGTAAAATTACCAGTTAGGCTCATCATTTTATCATTAGCAGAATAAATAAAGCACATTCATATAATCATCAAAAATAGATAATGAAAAAATAAATAAGCATTCCACTGACATATTATTCTACAAGTTTAATGAGTTGCTTTTTCAGATATAAAACATAGATAAAAATGTAGAAGTTATATGCTAAAGTTGTCTATTAAAAATAATTTTTCAAAATAAAATGCTTTCATTAAAATATTTTTTAAAGGTATAATATGACATCAGAGGAAAAGAAAGTCAAAAATAATAATGCTTTTTATAAAAAAATTCAAACAACCTGTTTAAATAAAATTCCACAGCATTTATAACATACATATGTATGTTAAGGTATTTGTTCCAAAATTTATATAAAACTTAATCTTAGAAAAAATACCATAACTATTATATTATTTTAAGAAAATGAATAAAAAAATTACTTTTTCTACATCTTCTTCATTAACTTCAAGTACATCTTCACTGAATTCCGTTTTGACGCGTATTTTTCCTTCTTGAGATGCAGAACCTGATTTGACTAGATGAGCTGCAGAGAAACCACCTTTGTGTACTATCCATACCATGTCTTTCGAAAGCCATGCTTTTTCCCATTCCACCTCTTCTTCAGTTCTGGCCTAAATGAAAAATAATCAATACAAAAAAAAAATTTTATTGAAATATTTTAAAATTTTATTAAAATGACACAAGAAACTAAAATAAGCAATTTCCAGCATTTTGATAACAATTATTAAAAAGTACAAATTTTAGTGTACATAATAACACATTCTTATTTGCCTAAAATAATTCTAACCACTAAATGTAATAATTTCATGCTCTTGAATCATCATAATCAACAAAAATTACATTATAATGTTACAACATCTATCACATTTGCTATTCATTGTGGCTAGTTTTGAGTAAAAGCAAAAGTGCCAAACTTTTTTAAATCTAAAATCTCTCAGTGAACTAGCATATCAAAAGCTGTTCTAATTTTGCCTTTCTTACAATTCTATTCCAAAATAATATTAGTTCCATTATATACTACTTAAAAGCATCACTTCAACATATATACAAATACGAATTATAGGAAAAAAACATTTCATTTCATGTGTACAAATAATTACCAACATCAATTTTTATCAATATAGGAAAGAAAACAAAGTAGAGAACAGACTAAATAAATAGGTTTATATGCTAGAAGTATGAGAATGGTTATTATAACTACATATGAATTTCAAAAACTCATATTTCTCTTGGGTTGTTCGCTATTTCTAGTTTGGATATTTATTCTCTTAATTACTTAAAGTTTTCATTGATGCTAGCTCTATTCAAAATATTTGAATATATCTGGTACATTATTTTTAAAAAATAGAAATAGTAATTAATAAAATCAGTAAAATATAAAAAGACAATTGTAACCAATTTTAGAAAACAAAAGTATTGAAAGAATTTCAAGGCAATAGTATCCATCAACCTTTCTATAATTGTAGCAACAGACCAAAACTTTTATTATAGATATAAAATCACAAATTACAATAAATACAATAAAAATAAAAGAACAAGAAGAATTCCTTAGAATGCTAATAAATTCAATAAAAAAAACTAAATTTAAAAAAAGAAATAAATAATAAAATAAATACTTTTATTTCAACAGCATTCCTACAATAAATTCTCAAATATGTCACTTAGTTTGTTAACTATGTTCATCAATAAAATGTGCCTAAGCTTAAAGTTTACAAGTGGCATACAATTAAAATATAAGCGCACAAATGAAAACAAACAAAAAATGGTGAATGTGGCTATATGATAGCATAGAATTTGAAAATATTTTTTATTATTTTTTGGGAATCCAAACATTTATATAAAAGAACCCTACAATAAATCTAAATGTTTATAAAGGTTAATAAAATTAATGAATAAATCTTACCAGTCTTAACCATAAATCTAATTTTGCTAATTTTCATTCTGCATGAAGTTCATAACTCCTAGCAACATCATGAATGGTTACCCACACACTTTTCTTGCCTATTTTCTTTGTCTATTTTGTAGAGAAATTTCAAAGATACTTACTTCAATGCATATTCTCAAAAGGGAGAAAACTTTGACAATCTCCCAATTTTTAAAATTGATCCAATTTTACCTATTTAGATTATATATAAAAGATCATAATGCTCAGATACAATAGTCACTTTTACACAAATGTCCTGAATTTTCAAGAGCTGTAGCAAAATAAAACTTTAACAGAATCTCCAGTCTAAACAAATGGATAGATTTTGCTCCTCTACATAGCTAATCAGTTAGAATGCTCAATGTTTATTGTGCAACGTGAGTCTATTTGATACGATTAGATAAAAATAATCAATTGCACTAATTAATATCATTAGGGATGGTGAATTCTGCTTATCATACACAACTAATATAATATATATATTAAAATTATAATGTAGAATAAAATATGCCAAAAATAAACAATTAACTAAAAATAAGATAATTTTCCTTTACACAACAGTAATTGTTGATAAGCATAATTTTTTACTGCAAAATATCACAGATAACATAAAAGTTATCAAATACATGCAAGTGCATCAAGTATAGCAAATTTATACTATTATTACATTAATGCAGTAATTAGTATAAAAGTAGTAAAAGTTTCATCATACAAATTTAAAGCTTTAGATATATTCAGCTATGATTCAACTAATAAAAAAAAATGTCACAAATTATATATATATTTTGAAATATGTATGATTGTACTTACCATGGCTCGGAATCTAGAATCACTGGTTGGAGACAAAGCTCCAGATTTTACTGTATGTTCTGAAGATTCAGTGGGCTGATTATCACAGTTGCATCTTTTTGTAAGTTCTCTTAATTCTGGAACGGTTTGAACTTTTAAAACCACACTATCCCCAGACGAACATATAAGTTCAATTATTTCTTCCCTTGGTTTATTCTCTACACATACATCATTTACTTGTAAAAGCTTGTCACCAGGTAGCAAACCAGTCAAATTTTTTGCTCCAATACTACTGGGTTCAGCAAAAACAATAGTTTGCCGTGACTCAATATCAGGAGATCGTCGTTCCAAGATAACAGCTCGCCTGAGAGCAAATCCAAAGTCCCCAGAGGGTTGCCTTTTGATAGTTAAAGTTCTTATAGGAGGAGCAGGCAAAGATGTAACTGGTGGTAATCTAAGATTTGATGCATATGATTTCCACCGAATACCATAACCACCTTGTTCCCCAGGAGGTACTTGAGATGGTGGTGCTGATGGCACACTTGGCTTTACTGGTGTTACTGTCAAAGAACTTTCACTGACAGGAAGATTCATTTGCTCCATAAGAGCCATCACCTCATTGGTTAAACTAACATTACCTAAATGTAAAGAAGCCATGGAATAAGTACTACCTTGAGGAGATGGTGTTGTTTCAATATTACCACTAGCTTGATTAGGCTTCACAAGTAAAGTAGGTTTTTTAGGAATAGGAGGAGGTCTTCTTGATGGACTTCCAGATTTGTTTGGATCCAAATTTGAATTGCTGCTTCCAGATGGGCTTGAATCTTGATGGGAGCTGAGGCTGTAATCACTTCCATTACTACGTTTGTCAGAGACTTCAGCTTGATCTTTGGAATGAGATGATCGAGGGGTGTTAAAGCTTCTTCTCACTTCATCTAAGCGTTTCAATTCATCAGGTGTTAAACTTTCTTTTTCTAACGTGGACTTGCGATCCTTACGATCTTTTTTATCCTTCTTTTTCTTATCATCTTTTTCCTTCTCTTTATCTTTACTTTTAGACCATCGAAACATAGTGCAGTATCTAAAAAACAGTAACAAAAATAAGTTACTATGTTAAAACATTAAACAATTATTAAAATAAATACTAAACTATAACAAAATTATACTTAAGTTAAATAATATTAATCTTTTTCTTTGTTTTAAGACATACATAAATGTCTAAATATAAGATTAATATACATTAATGCAACATTCACCAAAATGTGATATATTATCACTCTTAAGAAGAAATAAGAATAAAATTTTAACTTTTAACTAACTATAATAAACTTTCATGTTTTACATTATTTTAACTTTTTTTAACAATAATAATCTTTCATATATCATGAATTTAAAAGATAGCATTTAAAACCAGACTTTTAAAAGCTTTTTCAGATATGATCCTTTCTTCAATGGGAGGGGGGGGGGGTATGGCTTTGTACCTGAAAAACTTTCACACTGTAATATGAAACTGAAGCACAAGTTAATTTCAAATGAAACATTATGTAAAAAAGTTCCAGATAATAGTACCTTAGAAAACCTTTTAAATTAAAATAATTCATTCAGAAAATTTTATTAATATATATTAAGGAAATTAAATGAAGGTATGTATGCTATGTAAGAGATATCACATCCTCAATGTCTTTTCATGCAACTTATAATCTAAGAATCCCAGATCTAAAAATATATTCATTACACATAATTTTTTAAGAAAATATGGAATCATGACCAATAGAATATTTTACACATACAATAGAAAATAATATTTTTTAAGAACTTTTACTTTCTTTCATAGCAACATATAAAGGAAAATTTAATAAGCATCGTTTAGTCTTTAAAAAAAAGATATATATAAATAAATCTCAATACACATAACAAGACACAACATAAAAATTAACAAAATATTCTTCACTGCATAAATAAATATAAATAAGACCTTAGACATAAATATCTTTAATAATTTTAAACAAATTGAAGATGCAATAGCTAAAAAAATTCCAATAAACCATTTATTGAAATGAAAATATATATTACCCATTCCAACATGATTCAGAGAAAAACAGAATATAGAATTTTTCCTAATAAAACTTGGCATGCAGGTAAGAAAATTTGTATCATTTGCAATACTCATAAATTATTTACATGCACACACACTACTAAAAAAAATAACTAAAAACTATTTTTAAATAAAATACCAATTTATATGAGTGAAATTAAATTATCCTTTAATCTTAAATACCCCCCCCCCCCTCTTCTTCTTCTTGCATACAGCCGACCACCCAGCCACCACTGAATGTAGCAGCATCACCAGAATTGATAGTGGTCAACTGCTTAACCCCCCCCCATCAACTTTCAGAAAGATTCATATGAAATTCAGAATAAAGGTCCTTAAGCATTAGGAAATATTAAAAGAATTACTGAAAACTTGCTTAAGGATATGAAATAGTTTTAAATTTTATATCATAATTTCAAATTACATAATCTTTAAAAAAAAATTGTCTTTTCAACTTAAATTTTAACTTTGCACAACTATTTCATCAATTTTTTTTTTATTTCAAAATTATCTTATTTTAAACAGTTTAATTTTCTGAAATATTAAATCCATTTCACAATTTAATTGCATTTATTAATCATAGATTTAAGCCACCAATTTATGAGTAACAGATGTAAATGATCTGTTAAAAGTGAAACTGCTTTCTTTGGATATTTTCCTTTTTTTTTTTTTTTTTGCAGTGTAAGCATTTTTTAAGATTTAAATAAAGCGCTTTACTTTTAATTACTGTCCTTTAAAATTGCTGCAATCTCTTACATTATTTTACTTAATTTTTCATTACACTTTAATACTTTCATATTTACCCTATACCCAGTTAATCAATCCCATGACTGTTTCAATTACCTTTTTTTTAGCTTGACTTTAGTGAAAACATTTTTTACTCCACTTAAAAAATTTATCTTTAATGAATTATTATATATTTCCTCTCAATGGCTTTGAAGTTGTATTTTCTAAAGTATGTTAATGAATGCTTATTTCCAGCTTTGCGTTTCCTAACTAAAGATGTCTGATATCTTCATAAAATCAGTTTGTTGAACTTTTAAACCTTATTTGCCATTGGTATATCATTAAAGTTCAGAATGCAAATACTGTATTTAACATTTAAGAAAATCTAAATACTATATTCCAAAATGATTTGGTCATGAATGAGAAAATATAAATTCAGCATGAAACCAAAACAACTTTTAAAAAATAATAAGTAAATAAACATTATCACAACTGTTTTAAAAAAAAATATGAATACCTTAAATGAATATCATAAATATGATGTTAATGATGAATATGTTAAAGGCAAAACACCAAAAATTTTATAGATATATAAGTGAAATGATAAGAATAAGAATTTGATTTATCCAAAATCTTCAAACAAGTAAAAAGTTCGAAAAAAATAAAAAAATTTGAAATATCTTGAATTATTGTTTTTGCTTTTTCTCCGTATGTCTAAACAAATAAATGCAGATGGGATTATGGGCAAGTGTCTAATAGTATATATAATAAAATACTACACTAAAAGAAATAAAATTTCAATATAAAAATAATTTAAGTGTGATTTACATTTTTCAAAAGAAATACTCCCGATTAAAAATACAGTTTAAAAATAAAAATCTATTTTTTACTGGGATTTTAATCTATTTTTTACTTCCTTTTTGGTATAAAAATCTTGATAGATATTTCCAGAGTAGTCATAATTTCAGTCAAATTATTGGATCAGTAAGATGGTTATATAGATATGTCCTTTTTCCTATATAAGTAGAACAGCAGATCTCAATACAAAAACTAAATAAGCAAATAATGCCTACTTGCTGAAAAAAATTCTTAATCTAGAATCAAACTGATGATTTGCCAGAATTTCGCAAATACAAAGAAAACTTTCTTGCAAATGAAATTAGGACTGGTGGGAAACTATATAGATGCTTTGGATAAAAAGTACTGACTGTTTTCAATATTTTGTCAATGTTTAAACATATTTATTGGAAATTAAAATTAAAGAAGGTATATCTGTAAGCCTAGATATAAGAAAGTTAATCAAATATTATATATATATATATACATATCTATATATATGTGAAACAAAATTAAATCAAAACTAATTTCTGCATTTTTCTCAATTAATGACATCATTCAAAAGCTTTTAGGAAATTCCATGAATTCTAGCTACAAAATATGACACAGCATGGCTCTTGTGCCAATGAACATGATTATGCAGTGACAACAGAAAAAAAAATCATCAAAACTTTAAAGTAAATTTATAACATTAAGTTTAATAAACTTTATGCATTCACATCTTCAATATTTTACAGGAAGGTTTGATATATTGAGTAATAAGCAGTGAGAGATTAAATTATATACATATATATATATGAAAGAAGGGGGAAAAAACATATCAGACAACAGCATGTGAATATGATGGCAGATAGCATACAAATATTCTCTTTTTTTGGGGGAGGGGGGCTTATTTTCAAAATAAATTTGATACTAATGTGAATGTTTGACTAATTGTATATAGAAGCACCTTTTAAAATTATTTTTTATACTTGAAATTCTTAGTTTTACGATTATAAAAAAATCTATATATGATATAGAAAAATGCATCATATTTATTGGTAAACAAACATTGAACATTTTGCCTAAGTTTTTACATGCCCCAGACAAAAAGTTATCTTTTAGGCATGTATAATAAATCAATATAAAATTAAAATACTGAACAAACAATTTTAATATTACTTTATTTTATATTAGGTATAGCAAAAGTATTCAATATACTAAATTATTACATTATTTATTAAGTAGAAGCCACATGATAATAATATTTACGTTAAAATGCAATCAAATTTTAAGAAATTGAGATAAAAACTATTTAAATTTGAATTTATTTAACTACCTTACAGATAAATTAGTTTTAAATACATATCACACTTGCACATGAAATTTTAAAATACAAAAACAAAAAAACAAAAAAAACTAATGAACAGACCACACCCACAATGTGGCTAAGTTTAAAATAATTACAAGAGAATTCCAAAATTAACCCTTTATTAGGAATAAAATTTTGAAAAATATTCTTAATGTAATCTATAGATTTCATTCATTAGTAAGTTACACTTTTTTAAATAAACATGGAAAAAAAATTGAATTACTAATATATATGAAAAAGTCCAAAGCAATTTAAAATAGAAGGGTATATTTAAGTATTATTAATGCAATTTAAGTAAAATGCTAAGCTGTAAAAATTAATGGTTAAAAACAGGAGAAATGAAACATAAAAAGAATGAATATTCAAAAAATTAAAAAAGATGAAAAATTTACTATTCAATACCTAAACTTAGCTCATAATAAAATATTAACAAAGAAATTAAAAATCTCAAAAGATTATTAATGGATATATTTTTTTTTATTCACCATACAAAATAAATTATATAAGTATTAGCATACTTCATAAAATAAAACTAAATTATTAAATTTAGCATTAATCTTTAATTATTTGCTTAAAGTATTATTTTATTATTTAAAATAAAATTTATAGCCCTGAAAATAAAATTTTATATTAATTGTAAATTAATTAGACAGTCAATTATATATTTGATTTTAAAAGAAAATATTATAAATTGGATCAACAAAAATTTTAGAATAGAAAATCCATGTATCGTAAAATTCCTGAGTAAATTTATAAATCAATAATTTGCTTTAACATCAATGATGAATCAAACATTCAAATCAATTTTGTAAAATATCCAAATATATGTATCTTATATTATATACATGTACTTATGTAGCTGTGCTTAAAATTCTTAATATGCCACATCAGAATTAAGTATTCAAACTAGTTTAACTTTTGAAATGTTGCATAGATAAATGAACTAATAATAAAAAAATTTAAAATTTAATACAACTTATAGAGCATTGATATGCTATAGAAAATACAGACTACCCAAAGCATATCAAATTATATTACACATTTTGATTACAGTATTCCTATCTCCAAAATTTATTAATACCTCTTTAATATTTCGAAAAATTTGATGACAGTTTAACTACTTCTGTCAAAAAGTAATAAAAAATATATTTTCAGATCACAGATGTTTATTAACAGATCCTATTATGTGATAACTTGACCTAAGTAGAGTCAAACATATATACTCTAAAAAAATTTTAAATCATAGTTTATTATAGAGCATTAGGAATATATATATATACATATAGTATAAAAAATAATAATCGTATGATACTTTATAAACTACATTATTACCTGGATGTATAACTAAATCTTTATTTATTATAAATTTTTAGATGCATACTGATGATGAAGCATGCTTTTCAAAACTACCGCACATTCAAGCAACCCAAAACATTTAGCTAACAGCAGTTGATAAATTGTTTATTGTATGCACACATTTTCTAACAATAGTATTCTCTATTTCGTTTTTTATTTATGTGTGAATAAATTTATGTCGTAAAATGTCAAAATACTACTCGAAGAGATTGCTGAAGGTACGTCACATCCGTCACACCTGCATGTCATCAAATCATAAGCTAAGTTTTGGTTTCACTTCATTTGCTGCCGAAAAATCAATCATTTCCCATTATTTTCTAAGTATGACCACACCCTTTGTTTTTATTTCATTTCATTAAAATTTTCCTTTTTCAACTATTAATTAAATGAATCAATTAATTTGCATTAACAATTAACTATTCAGTTGTCAATATTTTTATTTATAATGGAAACTGAAAGGATAAAGAAACAGAGTCCAGCCATGTGATTTGTTACGAAAAATGGTGAGAAAGAAAAATTATCAATCAGCTACAAACATGTTAAAATAAATATTTAAAAAAAAAACTAAATAACTTATACACTCTTCTTATGCCTCAATTTTAAAATTCTTTGAAGTTTAATGGAAAAAAAATGGTAATTTTCCATTATCAATGACAAATCGGATTGGATTTTAAGCAAGTACATTAAGTTGAATGAAAAAAGAAAAGTATTGATTCCTTTGGGCGCTGTACCGACAAAATCCTAACGCAATTATATCATCTTTTTTTTTCAATCCAATTCTGAGATATAAAAAAAGAAATGCATCACGGTACATTTCCTCTTTACACTGTTTCTAGCTTTCCAACAAGGCTCCAAAAAGAAAGGTAATACAAACAACTCAGTCGCAAAAATATCTGAAATTACACATCTGAAGAAAGAAAAAAAATTCCACATACAGCTTATAAAATTATATTTCAGACAAAAATCGTGTGTTAAAAGTTAAAAGTACAGGTTGAATTTCTTTCGAATAGGGAGAAACTACCGAAAATTTTCAATGTTAAATATTGTCACATCAGATAGTTCCTCGAGGATTCGAATAAAATTTCAAGTTGTATCCCTGGTTTTTTTTTTTTTTTTTTTTTTTTTTTTACTTTGTTGGGATTTTTTTCATTCTTCACAGATTCAGCTAAAAAGTTAATTTTATTTGTGTTATAGAGCAGGTGGGGTATAGATAGAATATTGCTGGAATTGAATAGCTACTAAATTTCTCCTTCATTTAAAATAAGAATAAAATTTTTAGCTTATCTATTATAAGGACAGGCAGGGATTTTGACGATGAAAATTAATTCATAATAAAACTATTGCTTTCTAAATAAATAAATTGACAGTTTCAGAGATCAAACAAAACGCATATTTAATCATATTAAAAAGTATTTTTAATAAAATTTAAAGACATCGAATTTTTAACTTAACTAATGAGGAGGCTGAATTTGATGCGTTTTAAGGAGCTTGATGATATCAGGCTCTATTTCACTTAAAAATAATCTTATGTCGCCACGTTTAGTAATATGGAGCCGATTTCTCTTTTTCATTACCTATGTTGCCTCAGCACTAAATCCACGTTCTGCTAAATATGAAGAGGAAAATACCATCAGAAGTCATTGAACAATCGACCATAATCTTGAATGCAGTTGCGTAATAGACTTCTGCAACCAAAATTATTTTTAACCATTCTTGAATTTAATTTTTAGATCCTCATTTGCCGTCAGTTCTATTAGTTCTTCTAACTGAGGAGATCCTGCTGTGTTGATATTGGGAAAAAAATCTAAAACCCAGTCTGGTATGTCCATGTTTAAATTATCCTGGAATCGTTCCCTGAAGTTATTGTACACTATATTTGGTAAATCTCTAACGCTTCTTCGTGCCATATCAAAGCCCCCTAATTTTCTCTGGGTCTTTTACCACCCCCCTGAAAGCTTCAAACGCCCACAAGGGGTCGTTATCGCGCACGTTGGGAACCTATGATTTACATCATGGACGCTATTATGTCATTGCGAAATTATTGTTGATTTGCCTTCAAACCTTGTATTTTCCTACTCTCCAGAATATAATAGGATGCATCATCATAGGGAATATTTAGTTGATCATAAATCTAACAGCTCTCCCTGTTTTCCAACAAACAATATTTGTTTTAGTTTTTAACATTCTGTTAGTCGCGCCTCATCTGACAGATACCTGATAATTTCTTTTTCTAATAACTTGATGGTGCTATGTCTGAGAGGAAATTCTTTTTTTATCTTCCTAGTTTATTTTGGAGGAAATTTTAATACCATTTTCCACGCTTCAACTGTGACATTCGAAAAGGCAATTGTTATAGATTATCTGTGAGGTATAATGCGACTACTTTTATAAGTATTTGTTACTTTCACATTTTTTTTCACATTTTGTATTTTGTGTTTTTTAAATTGATGACAATACTTTTTATTTCCGTTTTAAAATTTTTATTCTCAATTTTACTGTGTTAAACTACATTATATCTCCCAGATACAACGGTCTGCCAATATCCCCTGCCGTGCTCTTGAAAAAAATTGTGCCGAAGAAAAAATGATCTTAAAAAAAAGAAGTCAATAACAGCAATGAAAATGATAATTCTTCTCGTAAAAAGTACAAGCTTTGTCAAAAACAGAAGAAAATACGCTTAACTGGATATTCATGCAAAAATTATGGTTCAAACTTGTATTTGCAGCACTGCCAATTTATAGGATCTCAGGAGTGTGGAAGTGAATCGAACGGTTAAAATGTAGATTAAATAAGAAGAAAATGTACTTTTTTTAATCGATTAAGCTATATTTACTGATAAAACTAATGTTTATCGATCATGAAACTTTGATTTTTCTTTTCTGTATGCTTAACTCTCATGAGTATTATAATGCAATAATTCTTTTGTAAATAACAAAATATTTATGTCATATCAAAGAATTTGTATTATTGCTATTTCTTTCTACTTAAAATTATGTTTTTATCAATACATTTTTTTTATTTCAGCAACATATACAGGTATATCTGTCAGATAAAGCGCGACCACATTTGTTCGAAAGAGGCACGTAACTAACGGAATGTTAACAAAGGAAGCATTTTGTCGTGGCTGGTTCGTGAGTGCTTAGAAAAAGAAATAGTCAAATAGAAAAACTTAACAATTTTATTCCAGATTCGTTGGAGTTACTCTGCGCAGTAACTCCCTCGCTAAAAGCTAACACTCGAATCATCTCACTCTTTCCATTACACTCGCGCTAGTTGCCTAGCGCCATCTATGAACATTTATTTTGTTAACGCTTCGAAAATCCAATCACTACACATTTCTTCATTAATTTTCTTCAGACAGTAATATGAGTAATCAAACTCTATTTAGGTACTCAACGGATAATTTTTTGCATCAGACTTTTATATCTTAGATTAGGACTCAAGGTTAAATAATCGAGGTTTATTGCACTCTTTTTATAGAATAAATTTTATTTCAAAAATAAGGAAGGGAAAAAAAAAACAAGCACAATGATAAAATTGCTTTCTTTACGACATTTGCCATCTCTTTTCTGCTCATCTCTTTCCCATTTAACAAAAATTATTTTCAAAAAAGCTTAAGATAAATATAAATATTTTTATATGTCACAGAATATTTTACGCGAATAAATAGTTAGCCGCAACAAAACATGGAATTTATTTTTATACGAGTTTCCAAATATTTTGAAATGACGCTGCCAAATATTTGAAAAAAGTTTACCACATTCTGTCTTCAGATATAGTTTACACTGGAACTCGATTATTTCTTCTCCTTGTATGTCAATGTACTTATATATTTATCAGAAATGAAAGAAAATAGAATAAGAATTTCCAATGATTAAAAATCAGTAACCCTGCTTATCTTCAATTTTAGACATTTTCAAATTTTTTATTAAAATGTAGCATTATAATATTTCAAAATTTTCAAACCCGAGATAATGACAAAATGCCCAGAAAGTAGACAAATTACGAAATGACAGGTTACGCATCTGGAAATCTAAAGTTAATATTAATTTTTCCTTTATTTGTAATACCTTATAGTCTCTGCTACAACATATTTATAATTATTTAATGATATAATTATATTTTGAATAAACTTTAAAATAAAAAGCATTGTAATGTAGTAGGTGGTGTTAAGGGGTTTAAAATGAATCGAGTTGCCTGTATCTAAACAAAACTTCCCTAAACAAAATTTCATTAACAATCGTCAATATGAGGTAAATGATATTTCATACGCAGAAGACAAAATAAAAAAAATAAGGAAGAGTAGATGGCGGCTAGTTGTCAGTCATTATTCAGTCTACATTGTAAGTAATTTCTTTGCATGAACCCTTAATGTTATGGATTGATAATGACCATAACATAGTAATTATGTTATGGCCAAAGTCTCTCCAAGTTTAAATGAGATCTTAAGAACATTTCACAGAAAGATATTAGATGAACACAATTCCATAATTTTTTTTAAAAATTTCAGCTTGAAATTTATTTTTAAAAAAATTATTAACGTAAAAAGATATTGAGGTCAGCTGAATGTAATCAATTTTTCTGACAATATAATTTGACCAAAGTAAAGGCACATTTCATTTAACAGCTGATTGTGGATCTTCTTATGCCGTTATATAACGTTCCATCATTGATCTATCTTAGAAATCCACAGTATATTCCACAATTAAAGTGGTGTTATTGATCAAGACCGGTGTAAAAATGTTTAATAGAAAATGAGAGTTGACTGCAAGTTGATAATATAAAATCCACATCAACCACAGTTAAATGGGAAATGAGCCAAAAATCAACCTATCCGATAGGAAAGTCTCTATAAAATTCGCGTGTCACCAAACAGCAAAACTGAGAACAAATAGCTGTTCCATTTACATAAAGGTTCTTCGGAAAACTAACAGCAGATAGAAAAAAAAAGGAAAATGGTATGCAAATAAAAATAGGAAGAGGTATGGTAAATGGTAATAAAGAAAAATATAATATCAGAATGAGTCAAAAAAACATAATATATCTGTAGTTACTGTAGATTAAGCATTATCCGATTCTACCATCAATATTTTATCAAAACCTAATTTATATATTGAGGCGTTCTCGGAATGAAAATATTTTCATATATAATATGTTTAATGTTAAAACAAATTTTGTAGAAATTGTTATACAATCACTTGGTGACTCTGAAAATTTTTAATCACTTGAATTTAAAAGTGTATGCTATTGCTTTCTTTCATTTACTTTAAACTCAGTTAAAATTACTTCAAGCCAATAAAATTTCCAAAAGATATAAAACAGAAATTTATGTAAGCAGAAATAGAGCATATCACCATATATTCAAGTCAATCACTAAAAAGACAAAATTTTTTATTCTAAAGTGATATTAAAAGGTGAGGGGAGGTAATTTTCTCCAACTGCAGAAAAATTGCAAGATTTCGATTAATTTTTAATTAATTGAATACTCACTCTTATTAGTGATATAACTATTAATAATTTCTGCCTTTCAAACAGTTGACAGAATTCTTTCTCTTGCCCCAAGAAATAAATATATAAAGTTTGGCCGAAATCAACTCCGTTGTTTTGAAGGAGATGTGGAATATACATGCTCACACACATGCCAAGTCATATAGATTTTTATTTATATTAAAATCATAGTGATAGATTTCCTGGCAAGATAAAATTTCATTAACGTTTTCATTTTCCTTTTCAACGAGCTATAAAATCAGTTACCACGTTGATTATTCCAAAGCTCCTTCTCTTTAACAATGTATGGAATCTTATTTGCTACTTTCCCACTAGAACATGGGTGACGAAGCTATATGAATCAACGTGCCATTTTTCGTAAAGGAATGTTTAATGAAGTATAGAAGTGCCGTCAAATAATTTTTACTCATGCTTATTGGGAAAATAATAAAACTAAATACTAACAATTCAAAATTCTTTATTTACTATGAAAAAGTAAATTTTGTACAATGTCATAATAAATGTTTTAGTTATGTTTGTAATTCAAATAAAAGTAACATTAATGTGGCTTGTATTGTTGCAGATTATATGACAATTATATTACAGTTATAAGATTTACTTTTATCAGGATACATGTTGAATTCAAGTCATCTATCCAATAATTTCTAAACGAGCCTTTAATCTTATTTATCTTTAAAAATAATGACTCCCAGGCTCAGATAGCTGAAAATATAGTTAAAATAGCATGAGCTAAAGAGTTAAAAGTTTGGAATCGAATTCCAAGTTTATAAAATTTCTTCACTAGCATTTTTACTTATATTGCTTGTTAATCTTTCTGTTTTAATCAATTCCAACCTTTTCCTTGCTTCAATAAATTTATGAATCCATATTGAACCAGATTGGAAATTAATTAGTTGCAATTCAAATTCTTTAATCTCTAAAATCGAATTTAGAAAAGTTCAATTGATTCAACAAAGTCGCATGCAAACCGTAAAATACCAACCGTTTTGCTCTGTGACATGTCCAAAATATAGTGTCGCTTACTGTTAAGGGCAAGCGTTCCATTGGTTTGGCATCCCTGTACTAGAACATTTATTCATTACATTTTGACTACATTTAAAACAAATATGCAGAATTTTTTTCAAGTAAATAAATTAATCGAGAATTTAAAAAAAGTTGAAGTGAACTTTTTTTTTTTTGACTGCTTAATATATTGCTTTATTTTTTCCCTTATTATATAGATTTATTTAGATTTTTTAAAATTATGTATTTATATAATACATAACATTTCATTAAAACATAAATTTATCCATAGTCTAAAATTTAAAAAATCAGCATAATTTTTTGATAAACCAAAAATGCCTTTTCAGAATTATTAATCACTTGATTTATTAAAGCAATACTATTCATTACTCGATAACATCTAATTTCTGAAAAAAGACGTCAAAAGAATACGCTAATGTATTAATAATTATTGAAATAATTATTCTCAGTTTGATCGAATAACATCCTTACTCTATCTCTTCTCATTTAAATAATTCATATTCAATAGAGTGGAACGAAATCGGTCTTAATTTTTTAAAATTTTTTAGTTTGGTATTAGGTCTGGGGAAATTTGCCCTTTAGGATCATAAAGAATAATTGATAATTTAGTGGAAATATTGCAACATCTTGAGGTGCCGCAAAGAGTTTGAAATTTGAAATAAATTGAAAAAACTAACAAATTTTAAAATGGACTTTAAAATTTATTTTTTCAATTTCAATTTGGTAATAGAGAGGAAAAAATACCTTTTTGGTGAAATTTTGTTTTAATTTGGTTGCAATACTATAAAACCTTGAGATGCTGTGAAAAAGTTAATAAAAAAATTGAATAATTATAAACTTTGATAAAAAGAATTTCCTGATTTTTTCTTGGATATTATGTTACAAAAAATGGTTTTAAAAACATATATAAGCACTACAACTCGAAAAATTCTTAATTACAAATATATTAATAAAAAGATATAGATTATTGTTAAATTTCGTTTTTTACTTTTGTATCCATAATGATAACAAATGTAACATTTCAAAATGTTTTCTTCGACTTCATTGCCACATTAAACTGTTTTGTAATTAAATTTTGGCATGTTGAAGTCTCAGTCAATTTTTTACTCCTATGTATTCTTCTCTTGCGACTGAACCACAAATATTTTGGGTCGATTCGATCACTAGTTTTACAGCTCTTTATACGGCTTGTGTGGACAAGGAAGCCAGGAAAAGTCAATAACCGGGTCCACTATATTATTTGGTTCAACTTCATAAGCCTTCAGTATAAAGTTTTTGAGAGAGTAACTGGGAGCATGTTTTAATAAGGGGAGGAGGGGGCTCAATTATGCCATTTTCAGACCATGAGAGCATGTCTATATAATCCTTTGCATCGAATTTTATCTTTGGAACTTTGAGCTTCCTAACTAGGTTATTTCTACTGTTGTTCCTAAAACACGTTATAAACCCAGTTCTCTTTAATTTTACGTTCATCACTTTGCATGGATAAAGGGATATTTTCTGGAGCGTAAAAGTGCTTATTTTTTTGAAAAATAGAATGTATAACGTTCTTGAGATCGCCAGAGAGATATCGTGAATATGAGATAAAATTAAACAGATGTTTGGAACCGTACGTCCACGACAATTTTAATTTAATATTAAACCACGGAAGCATATACACTTTCACAGTGCACTAGTCAGAGTCTTAAGATTTTCAGTTATCACATACAGTCGAAGCAAGCAATTGGCTAAAGCCAATCACTTGGAGTGAGAAAATTTACCAGAATATTTTATAGATAAATCTAGCGACAAATATCCACTTGACATAGCGATACACATATGAAAAAAAAATTATATGTACTTAAATCATTTTTGTCTTCCAGAAAAGGAAGGTTATTTTCATCTAGGGGTTCCACCCCCTGCTCATTTATTCTCTCCAACCCACAGAAACTGCTAATACAGTCCCTAGGGGTCACTCGCCATCTACTAAACCATTTTTGTTTAGCAACAGATATATTCAGATTCAATTTATTCCAAAATATGATAAAACAATAAAAGAAATAAAAAATGTAAAGCAAAAAGTACACTCTCAAAAATCACCTGCATCTAAGTTCTTTATAAACACAAATAACCTTTCATTTAAACAACTATTTACATTCGCGAATGAAACAAATTTTTAAAAAATTTCTTTTCTCATGATTTTTTATATTTGGGAACTATACCATAGAAACTGAATAAAAAATTGATAGTTAAAAAAAATAATTTTTTTAAAAAGTGCGCTCTTATGATTTTTCAAATTTGGGAACTTTGCCATTTAAACAGAATAAAATACTGATACGTACAAAAAATAAAATTTAAAAAATTGTGCTTTTCTCACAATTGTTTAAATGTGGAAACTACACTACAGAACAGAATATATTTGATATTTTACAAAAAATAATAATAAATTGTCTGAAAGCAACTGTATTCAAATTCGGACCATTCCAAAATAACATAAAACAATGAAAGAAAAAAATATTAGGCCAAAAGTCACTCGAAATGGAACTTAATTCTCTTCTTGGAAACAGCAAGGGATAGATCATAGGATCATAACATTGGTTTAATGGAGAAATATTTTTTATTGCTATCTCCTTCAGGATAAATACAGATGTTTCGATATGCAGGTGGTTCGTCAATATCTTCATTCCGTCATTTCAGTCATCTTCTGTTTTCCGACGATTTCGTTTTAAAATCAGTATGGTACGACATAAACCCGTCTTAAAATATTTTGTCCGTTTTTTTGATAGTTTTTGTTAAAAAAATATTTCAAATCGATGCAAGAATAGCTTTCGTTTGAAATCTTATCAAACCGTGGGTTGATGTTCCCGGGAGTGGGTGGAGTGTCGACAAACGGCGATTGATTAATTCGGCCATGTTTTATAATACAGATGTCAACTATCAGAAAAGAATGTGCATGTGCGAATTTTCTACTCCATTTGAGATAACGCAAATGCACGAATTTTCTATGCCAGTTTGGATATAGCAATGCAGATTAGAAATTTTTGATTTCCTTTATTTTGTTTTATTTTAATTCAAAAGTACTTCATAATGAATCCAAAAGACCAATTAATTAACAATGTTTAGTTTTAAATGTATCAGAAACTGAGATTTAAGCAGAATCTTTTGAAATAATCGGCCGAAAATATGTTAAGCCTAGCCTAGTCAGCGAGGATAAAAATCTGAATCTTTAGTCATTTGTGGTGTCAAGTGTTCCCAAAACGCAATTAACAAGTTTGGCCTGAATTTGCTTCCACGTAAGCGTTTTATATAGAGAGAAAGAGAGATTGGCAAGAAGGTAACCTCAGGAAGACTAGCATAGTTTTCTAGCTGCTGACATATTTCGCCTTTAAACTTATTGGGTCCTTGTGTTTTGCCCTCTGAATTAAAAAAGAAAAAAAATATTGCAATGGATAGTTCATAACAATGGAACAAACTTATTAACCATTGTAAAGGTCTTCCTATTTACTTTCCATCAAAGAAATCATTCTATTATTATATCCAGTGCTTACAATGGTTCCTTCCCATCCAACAGCAATAAAGTTTTAAAATTGTTTGCGATGTTCTTTGTCTTTAAGAAATTCCAGTATTCTGTCTGCTATATCTTTTCCGGTGACAGATATATTTAGGAGTTGCATGGCCTAAAAACTTTGAGTTTGGTTGCGTAATTAATGAAACATGCACTTCGGAAATATTTTTTATACAACTTACTATCTATCATTTCCTGAACAATTATAAAGTCTTTTCTCGGATCAAAAAACAATTATCTATTTTCGGTTATCTGAGTATAAGGATTGTCTTCAGTAAAAATTCTTTAATTTCTTGATCTTGCTGTTCTAATTTTCATCCTACCTATTACACGGATTTTGTTTTCTTCCGTAATTACAACCCAAATCCTGTAAAGCAGCACTAGCTATAACTGCAGCAGCTTTATCTGATATACTACAGAGGGCAATTTAATAGGCATTTGAGTGTTTTTCTCTTCGTTCAGTTTCGAAGGGACTGGTAGTTTTATTTCTCCTTGTCTATCTGATGGATCTGGTTAGTTTGTCTTTTCTTGTGTGAGTTCTCTTAAAGAACACTGTTGTTCTTCAGCTCTATCAATAACCATTTCTGGCCCACTAATATTTTTTGTTTAAACTTAATTATTCTCCGTAGTTGTTTTCTTTTTCTTCTTTCTTTCACCCTCAAAGCGCTTGTGGTAGCTACATCAATGTTACCTATAACCATTTTCCTGTTAGATCGTTGATCGTATAGAAACTCTTATTCCATAACTGGTACTTTGCTTTCGTTTATGCAAGTACAAGTATTTAAATTTACATATATTACAGGCAGCAATATGAAATAAACGTTTAACTTCTCTAAATTTTCTGAGGTTGAAATCGAACTTTTTGAATCTTTCTTTCTTTAGACTTTAATAAATTTTCGTATTTAGCATGATAATGATAGGCTTTTATCATTTGTAAAATTCTTTTGCAAGAAAGAACGGGAATAGACAAGAAATAACTTGACCATATTCGTTCTATTTTGCGCACTAAAAGACCACATCTATTCATATTATAAAACCTAATAAAAGCTTTTTATTTTCCAAAAAAGTCACAAAAATCTTTAAAAAGTTGCAAAAAGTGTGTTTTAATGAATATTTAACAGCCTTGTGACACATATTTGCACTCTAATCTATTTTATAATTTTTATTTAATTTATATATACCGAAAGACATCTTATCTACGCTATTACAAATAAGAAATCAAAAATTGATTATTTCGTAAAAAAAACTTTAAAATGCTTTTTCTGTTTCGAAAATTCTAATTTTATGAACCTTTAACGCTCTTGCGGCATCTCTAGAAGTACTCTAATATTGCACATATTTATAATTTATTTTACGTGCACAAAAAGGCAACTTTTTCGCGCTATTCCAAATTAAAAATTAGAAGTTCGTTATTTTGTTTCACACCAATATACAGTATTTATCCTATGAGAGTTTTTTTTTTTTCATTTTTTGAAAAATTAAAGAATTTTGTGAAAGCGTCAGCTTAGTATTCATAATTTTAACCATAGGATCTCATTCAAGTCAATAAAATTTGTTTTTAGTGTGAAACTCTAGAAAGGAAGATGAAAAGAAGTGAGGGAATGAAAAACCAAAATTTATCTATCTTTTTGTCGAGTTTTATTTATATCATTTAATAAAATAGTGTCTATTTTTTTCTTGCTTGCAAAGTAAAATAGAATTATCATCTATCCATTTTAAACTTTGATTAGTTATGAGTTTTTCGTATTCTTTTAAAATTATTTCACTGATCTTCCACATATTTTTTTATGTAACCACAATATTATAAGAGTTAAGGGACTGGCCTTATGTTCTCTTACTTCTTCTTTGATTACCTTTGCAAAAACAAACTATTTTCCTATTGTCAAAAATCACAGGTATTCATTCTAAACTAATATATTCCTCAATGTGGGTTATTGACATCCTATTCCGTATTTTGAGTGCGAGAGCAAAACTAAATTCGCAGCACAAATCCTCAAATAATTAAAATTAATTTGTGGTCTCTATCGGGTAAACCGTACCCCAGAATCTCAAATTAACGTCTATCTTCAATAGGGATACCTGGTAGGAAATAGTTTTCATATCCCATGGGAAACACCACATGGTGAAAATCGCTCAAATATCTCACATCAAATTAGTTTGGTCAGAAGATTAATTAGCATGTATTAATCTTCTGACCAGAATATTATTTATTATAACCGTTAAAGGTTGTTAAATAAGCAGGTGTTTTAAGGATTTTCAGGATAAAGAGTTATAAAGTTTAATATAAAAGAAAATTTCAGAAGTTATCTGTATTCAGATTTATGATTTATTTGTACCTAATTAAACACATTATTTGGCACAATTTAATGCAAATATCTTGATTCTGTGACTAGAGGATTCTAGATTTAAGTCTCGATATTATTAAAATTCCACCAAATTACTTATTTTATTACCTTAGTATTGTCTTCATGTTGTGGATCTACTTTCTCTTTATTATATATCAGATTTCGAACCAGAACAGGAAAAATAGAAAGACTTGTTCACAGCAAATTCAGAGAAATATTTCGGTTTGGTTAAATTAAGAAAAAAATGAATCGCAAAGCTTGAAAGTTATCAATTGTTTGAACAATGCCAGATTGTTTAATAGAAGAAGTAGACAAATGCATAAGGACTCCAGAAGCCTCAAGACAGTTTTATGATATTTTTAGATTAATTTAGTTTTGCACTTTTTCATGTCATTTATAAAAGCAGAGTACTCGAATTTATTCTAATAAAAATCAAGTATCCTTTTGGAACATTAACTGTATATTACAAAGTTTTATAATCCTACTTGAAGAAGTGCTGTTTTGACGGACTGTTATCGTGTTAATGCAAGAGGTGTTCAAATGAAACGACACTGTGGGTATAAATGAAGACTTCATTCAAAATATACACTTTAGGCGTGAGCACAGCAATCTCTTTGATTAACAAGCCAAAGGAATCCTTGCTCCTAGAATTCATGTGGCCATGACGAGACCCAGTCCCTCAGCGTTCTGGAGTTTTCCGTTCCAGTTGGAGCGCTTCTCTTTCAGATGTTTTTTTAGGGGATCAAACCCTGGAAAATCACGGGGTGATATGTCCGGACTGTAGGATGGAAGGCGAACTGCTCCCATTTGAACTTAATTAATTCCACATGTGTGACCTTGATACCTTAGAATCACACCCTCCTTGAATAGTCCTGGTCTTCTGTTCTTAAGGGAATTGTGTAGACTTCATAGTATCTCACAGTACACATGGGAGTTTATGGTTCTGAAAAATATCTTCAAGGGAAGCGCTTTAACACGGACGGTGAATTCAAGGATACTGTGAAGAACTGGGTATCGCCACAGCAGCAGGAATTTTGGGAACAAGGAATATTTCGACTTGTTAATCAATGGAATCGTTGTGCTCAGGCCTGTGGTACGTAATTTGAATAAAGTCTTCATTTATATCCTCAGTGTCGTTTCGTACTTTTTAATTTGAGCACCCCTTGTGATAACTCATAACCAATTTAATATTTCTTGGTTTTATCTTGCTATCCATCGCATGATTATTTCTCATATTAATCTTTGCTTCCTTGCAATTAATCTTATTTGTAAAAGTTAACCATCTCTCGAACCAAAACTTATCAATAAAGTCGGATTGAAACAAATATTGGCCCACTGACAGAACAAAATGCAATGCAAAATACAATACGAAGAAAAAAAAAGGCTGAAAAGAAATATTAGGAATAACCTCCAATTAATCTTTTAAATGAGAATATAATGAATAAACATAAAAATACAGTAATAAAAATTTCAGATTTCAGTCCATTGACTCTTGCCATAATCCAGCTGAAAAAAATATGGTTTATCATCCTATAACTAACTGTATTTAATCTTAAAATAAAAATAAATACGTGGATATAAACTTTATAGAAATACAAACAAATAATAAATCAATTTAAATAAACAATTAAAGAGTACAATAAAACATTAAAGAGTGAAGTACATAAATAGCTTTAATTATTTATTGTCGAATGGCAATAGTCAAATATAAATAAACTGCCATATAGCCATTTCAGACGTCTTATTAATTAACTTCTTACAGTTGCACTTAATTCAAGGCTTCGTGTAGCTAATTATCAGAGTTGAAAAATTTTATCAGAAAGCAGTTTATCAAAATATATTACAAATAACTGATATAAATTGATGAACGCTTGCTATTCATCAAACGTTTAAACATTTTGCTCATAAAATTTTATAGCTTAAATGAAAATTGAAATTCCTAGCTAAAAAAGTATGAATAACTTACATATTTTAATTTTTTTTTCTATTTATGTGTATGATTTTCAGCGTTCATTTTCTAGTATTGAATTTGATATAATGCGTACCTGATGTACACATCAGAGATATTGAGGTTTTCTATAGTTTCTAACTAAATTAATAGTAAATAGGAAACAGATGTCTAAGCTACTTGAGGCTAAAAAAGAAGTTTTGAATTCAATAATACTGCGGAGAAAAGAAGTAGGGATTTATTTAACCTTGTTCGTCTAGAGTTGCAGATTTAGATTAGATTTTTATATTATAGAATACCAAATATCAATGATTATATTATATAATATTATAGAACAAGCATATTATGTTTTATTAGATAGACTGATCCAGTAATTATGGAATATCGTAGTGAAGAGAGACTGATGGAAAGACCGACTTTTGAAAATCAAATTTTAATCACAAGATGCTCAGAATGTCAAATTACACAAACATACTTAACATGGTAGAATGAAATATCGCATAGTTTCAAGTTGTGATATATATAGTTGTGATAGTGAAGCATCGCAGAGTATTGTTTTATTTTATAACTGAAGAGTGTCATGGGAATTATTCAAATACTCCGTCTCAAAGTGCTATCTAGGGGCAGGTGTGGAAAATGGACACTAGAGATATATTGGATGTTTTTTATTAACAGACGGTACTGTGAGACCTCTGTAGCGTGAACTATTAGCCACAAAGCCACCAAATTTTGTACGGTGACTATTAACAACATGGGAAAGGGAATCGGAGAAAAAAAATTAGTTGAAAAAGTTGCCGATAGGGTGAATGTAGCGCTTTTAATCTAAATTTGAAGTTTATCAGCACGATAAAAAAAGAAGAAATTCTATTCGATTTCCCTTTTATTCTTTGTTTTTTCGTTTTCATTTTGTAGAATCGTTTTCCCAGGGAAGACATGAACTATTTTCAGTATGACCTCCATTTCTTGGACAAAGCATTCTTTACACATTCCTCTCTACAGCTGAATGAACATTTCAGAATGGATGTTCATAATAGTCCGTGTTATGTTTTCCTTTAAAAATGATACGTTCGAGATTCCACAAATATAAAACATCGATTTAAATAACCCCACAGAAAAAAAAAGTTACATTGTGGTAGATCAGGAGATCGAGGTGGTCATGCAACACTCTTACTCTTATTTGCTTATTTCTGTTTACAGTTTTTATTCATCTTGCATGTTGAATTAGAAATATGTTTCATTTATCAGAAGCCATTCGATGCACATGCGATAAAAAAATCAGCATAATTCAGAATTGAAGAAATACACGACCATGACTGCTAACTGAACAATATTTCTAGAAATTCACTAAATAAGTAGACAAAAAACATAGTGTACAGAGTGCAGTTATAGAATATACTCAATGATCAACTTTTCTGAAAAAAAGAATGGGCTCAATGTGTGAGCGTTTCGCTTTTTATGAGTCTCTTAATAAGGTATAATTTTTTAAAGAAAATTCCATATTTCTATGTCTTAGATTCTAACAGTGATTTCACCATAAGTCTTGTATCGTCCAGAATTTTCATATTTATCATCAAATTCGTCGCCGAGATGATTGACATGATATCCCTTCACCATCTATTAAAAATGTCAGTAAATTATTTTTTATTTCTGTTTTCATTGATGTTACTAATAAATTTTTTAAAATAATTATAGAAATATTAAATTTTTATCTTGAATGGATATAGTGTGCGATTTTCACATTTTCATGCCTTCGAGTCTAGTAGGCTCTACATTATGGGCAGCATAGAAAAATGCTTTAAAAAATCAGAATCTGTTCATCAAACATGTCGGCCTTAATATAGGACCATCAATAATCTACCATAAGGCCAATTCTTTGTTTAAATATTCACGTTTGCATGATTAGTCTCCTAATCGTATTCAAAACACAAATCACGATTTGAGCACTAAGTAATTACTACTGATGTTAATGCTAACCAAACTATTGGAAATAAATTTCTACCATAACATATTCAGTGCTTTCATTCGATGAGACCCTTAAATATGAAGCATCGCGTATGGTGTCATACAGTGGTGTCTAACAAAGTTAGAGTATGAATTTATGTAAATGAAAGCTTTTAAACACGTTATGGTATGAAGAATTTGTTTTTGATTCTTTCTTTTAATAATATTTATGTCCAAGTTTCAGAGAGGTTTTAGTATTAAATATACTTATTATTAGTTTTACTTGAAATATTATGTATAACCTGCAATCAATAAATATATACAAATAACGGCCTTACAAATGTATTTTTTATTATATTTTCCACTTCAGGCAGAAAAGCACTGCAGTACATACTATTAGTCTACGGCATATTTTACAAATGAAGTAATTTAATTTTCTTCCTGATAAAAACAAGATGAATAAATTTCGAAATAGGCTGTTTTCATCAAAATGGAAATTCTATTATTTAATTTTAATTACTAACTTATGCTATTATTTAATAATGCTAATTGCTATGCTACGAATTTTTTTAAATAATGTTCAGGTAATCGAATAATTAATTGTTTTAAATTTACTCATAAAATCTTTTACTAAAAATTTGCATTGACAGTGAAAATAGTTGTGCTTCTTGAAAAATTTTCATTGATTTCAACAAAAAGTGTTAGTAAATTATCAGAATATGAAGGCAAATTGTATATAGACGAAAATGCAGTATTCTGACTTTGATTTTCTTTCTTAATTTCTGGAATTTTTAAACTCACATTTTGGAAATTGTAAAACACTTTTTTCTCTATTTTTCAAATATTTTTTAAAATCAGAATTGCATATTAAGAACGAAAATGAAAAAAGTATTTAATATTATTATTGCTTCATTCTTGATATTATCATTTCATTGCTTTTAGATTAATTCCAGAATTCTGCTTATTTGCTTCACATTTTACATTTAATTTCTGAGAAAATTAAATATTAACTCTAACCAATATATTTTGATTCATATCAATAAAAATTCACCTTTTATTTATGTGGATTAAGTTTTTCAAAGGATCAAAATTTTTCGATCCTATCACTGACACAAGTTATTTTTGATTGAAATGACTGAGTGACTGAGTGCGAGTTGCGAGCGAGTACTCTAGTCTGATTTCTATAGGGATGACGAATATTTTCAGAACGGTTATTACGTCACCAATATCAGAAAGTCACAGATACCAGTGATCAATACTTTTCATTGAGAGGTGTGATTCAAATGACACCATGGTAAGGGTGTGATTCAAATCACACCCTTACTATGATCGTATCGTATTGTTGATATTTCAACTACTGCTCTTGCAATCACAATAGAAAGTTACAATAGATACGATCTATCCAATAGAAGCTCTCAAACAGAATTCAGTTATTCATAGGGATAGGGAAAGTCCCTTACACAATGATGCATTTCTTGGAACAGACCTCCCACTAATAGTTCTGGTGGGGCGGGCAACGGAGCCTATTGTTCACATGTAGACACGTTTCTCCTTTCACAAACAGTCGTAGTTCTGAGCTGTTCAGGTCTTATCGCAAGATAATGACTATTGTTGGAAGCAGTTGCGCGGCTGATCTTATTGTACGAAAACAAGATTTCTTTCGCACTCAAGTCTCCGCAGGAAGATTTTTTTAAAAAAATTACTAGTATTTAACACTTTTATCGATTTAATGATATCGAAATTTCATATTTGATATCATTAAATCGATATAAACACCATAATTACTATATTTTCATGATTGTAATCATTTGATATTCGTATAATTAAATTTTCTGTGCTTAATTAGCATGAGAATACCGTTGCTCGGAATGATAGCTCGTGTTTTTTAAAGCTGTTTTAAAACTAAATGGGATATTTTTAATAAATTGCTAATGATAAATTTTTCCTCGTGAATTTTTTGAAACATCTTTGACAATACAGAAATTCATCCAAATGTGTGTGTGTATATATATATATATATAATTTATAACAGAAAATCTAAATGCTGGCGTCACGTATATATCAATACTTTTGTTTACATAACATCAATTTTATCAATAAATTGAATTGAATTTTTGATTAATTTTGTTAGGAACGTTAAGAGACTGGTAACATCGCAAAAGTCTTTAACACCGTAAACTCTTTTTTTTTAAAGTTTATCAAAGAACATATATTTCTTAGATAAAGCAACAGATTTATAAAATCTTTTTTTCTAAAAAAAGGAATTTCAAAGATTCTGTATTTATTTTACAATATTTTGAAGCATTTTTTTGTTGATTTGCAAATGAGAATATTCATTAAAGGATAAAACTGTGTGAATAAGTGAGATAGATGTATCTTGTGTAAAGTGCAGCAGGAGTTATAATTCTATGTCTCTATGTACATTCTAATGCAAAATAATCCAGATAAATGCTTCAAAGATGCGTGGGCAATAATTTACTTTTGAATGTTCAAAAGTATAGCATTCATAATTATGCCTTGAAATAACAATCTGTTGTTTACTCGTATCAAATAAAGAATTATATATTACTTCACTCATATTTTATTACTGATAGGGGTGTTACTTATGAAACGAAACTACAACTGCACACATAAGTAGTAACAGGGGCACTAACAACCTTAAAATTTGCAGGTTCCAAACTGGAAAGCAATTTTTATCAGTACTTTATTATTATAATTAAAAGCAATCTAACAGTCTAATACTACCATTTATCTTTGCAATTAAGGTAAAGATCAATGATAGGGTTTACCTCTCTACTTTCTCTTATGGTTATGTTTATGCAGTGCAGCGTATCCGTATTTCTTTATACTGTTAAATAGAATCAAGTATGCATGAAGCACATCTTCCTATCTTTTTAGATTGGAGCGAAAATTGGATACATATTTGTAATAATGATGTCAAAGCAAAGCAATTTCATTTATCCATTTTTTTAAATGATTAATCAAACTCTCATGAATAGACAGACTGACGAATAATCACTCCTTTTACAAATTATATTTAAAAATTTTATACAATTATATATTTTGATAAAATTACAGGATATATTTAACTTATCTAGTTGCTTTTGTTTTTAGGTATCATGTTCACTTATAACCGATTCTGCAAATTTTTAGTTTATATTTAAAATTTTGATGTATATAGTTTATATTTAAAATTTTAAAAATCAATGATCACCGGCTCTCCGTACTTTTAAAAGAAAATTTTAGACATTATAAACTTACCTAAATTTATGTGGAATAAAATACTCTTGCATAATATTTTAAAAGTGGTGGAAATAAACGAGAGAAAAAATTGCGATAAAATGTCGATTGTTTTAAGTTGTATTAAGATTTTAAAATCACTAGAAAAATATGCAACAAAAATAAATTCTGGATAAATATATTTGATATGCATTTACATTGGTACAATTCATAAGGTTTTGAGTTGTATATTTCATTACTTGGAATCATTTAAAAACGAAAATGTATTTATTTTTTAATAGAGAATAATGATTATAAACAATATTGAATTCTGATAAAAACAGCTACGAGATGTTTTAGGGCCTGGATAATTAATATCTAAATGGCCAATTATGAGACTCTAATACATTTTTTTTACCTGTCCAACCAATTTTCTGACTAATTTTTGCTAAAAATATCCAGCAAAAGTTAAGAAAACAATTCTCCGTGCAACGATTCGCAAAATGATGTTATCAACTGTCGGAGTTTGACTAAACAGAACAGTCTTTTCATTCACTATTCTTAGAATCCCTTAGACTTTGAAGTAGAGCACAATAAACGAAAGCGATAACATTTGACTTGAATGAGCCTGTTCTACCCTTAGGGACTCTTGACCTCTTGTAAATTTGAGGGAACACAAAAACTCGTTTGCAGTGCTTCTCGTTTGAAAAACCGATGCGTTTTTGTCACAGGTTTCGCATTCCTAGCTTTTCAGAAGTTTCACATGTAGAATGAAACCTTCCAGATCGAAGATGGTAATCTAATTAAAAGAAATCTCCATGAATCTCATGGCATCTACATAATTTTCAATAAAAAAAGGATCTCTTTTACAGAATTTTTTAAATAATAAATCGGACAATAATTTAATTTAATTTAACTTAACAACAAAAAAAGAGTATCATTTAAGATATACTTGCCCTTCAAATATCCGGTTTAGTCAGTGTCAATAAATGATTAATAAAAAAATTTGAAAAAAATAGATTAAAGCAAAATATAATAAATAGAAAAAAAGTTTTTTTTTTTCATTTTTTTAATACAAAAAGCTAAAAATTTTTTTTTATATTTTAACCACAAAATTAATTAAATCATTCCTGATGACTGTCATAAAAAGCACAAAATATCGAATTATTTATTAATTTTTTTTACTGGAAAATGTCTCATTGATCGGTTGAACGTTTTTCAACGAGGGCAATCCTCCTGAATTCTGATACAATTAGTTGACGAAACTGCATATCAATGATTGATAACCGATTGCTGTCAAAAGAAAGTAATTGATCTTGAAATCCTAAAGAGAATATCTGCTGGAAACCTGAAATTGTTTCAGACCAATGATATATGTAAAGACGCTATTATTGCCATAAAATTTCCTTGTTCTGTCATTTTCGGTTTCGCTTATAAGTTTAAATAGAGATGTGAATTTTCAAGCTTATTATTTCTATTACTTAGTACTGTTTATTCAAAAAAAATTTAAAAAGAAAAAAAAAATGAAATTTCTTTTACACAAAAATGCACGGAAAAAAAGTATTGGGATTTTTCATACTAATTAATTAAAAATTTGGGAGATTAAAAACAAAACAATGACTGTGAAATTCTTTTATAAGTTAGATTCGTAAGACATTTGGAATTATTTTTTGTTTATGGAATACTACGAAGTGTTAGAAATGATGCCTTCTTAAATGAATAACTTTTTTAAATCAATTTTTCATATAGAATTAAGAAGTCAATTTTTCTATAAAAATTAAGATTTAAAATGTGAAAGCAGTAGAAAAGTATTATTTAAAGTAAAATTTCGTCGGGCCACTTTTCCCTCCCCCCGCCTTTTTTTTAAGTGTGTTAAATATGAAACAAAGCAACGTTTCAAAATGCTTGCTGATTGAAAGCGGCGTGTGGATAAAAGGTTTACGGAAAATCAGCAGATGATTTGAACTTGGGAGGTCCGTCCTTTATTCGCCCTTCCCCTGAGTTACTGGGCCCCTTACCACCTTTTATGACTCGACTTCCGGGAAAAAACACTATCTGAAAAGAAGGAT
>JAPMOQ010015927.1:3900035-3920322 GCA_026543055.1 Argiope trifasciata
AAAAAAAAATGTTACCAGAATAATCTTATTTTATTGTTAACCACATCTTAAATTGATAATTTTTTAAGAATGTCTTAAAAACTGCTGCAGATATATTCGATTCACAAATCTTGATTATGATTATTGTAGATTTAAATTTAAAATATAACTTAGATGACTTAGTGTAATAAAAATTAATCAAGCTAAAATGCAAGATTTATGGAGACTATATGATTTTATGCAAAAAAGAGAGTTAATAAAGCAGTCTTAAAAAATGTATTTAAATGATAGATAGATACTTATTAATAATAGTATTTGTTGCTTGTAATATGATGCCATTGCATATATTCTAGATCCGATTGAATGTTGCCTCAAATATTTTCAAATGCTTTAAATCACACTAGAAAGATTACTTAAAGCAAATGTCTATACATTAAAACTGGGAATTTAACCTATGGAAAAATTGTGAAAAAAGCTAAACTCCTAAGCGCTTCTACAATAAACTTGTAGAATAAAGCTGTAGAATAAGGTTATTAATGAAAAAAAAAATTAAATATTTAATAAGGTCTTATTTTAATGAAGAAGCAAACATACTATTCGCAGCATTTTAGTAAATATTATAAAACAATGTGGTTAGTAAAAATTAATAAAAACGCAGAGCAAATAATTAAGATTTTTATTCATTAACGGTTATAAAATATTCTAATAATGCAATTTTTTCGGTACTATGAAATTAAATCAGCTCTATTTATTCTTAAAAATGCACACACAGGCACATAAGACAACTGATAGAAGTTTTTAATAGTAGAGCAAAACATAATATCACCCCATATAAAAATTATACAAATACATACACATCTTTTGTTTGTTTATTTGTTTCAAGAATTAAATATTTACCCCTAATTTCGGGGAATAATTTTTAGAATCCAATATCATAACAATGCTTTAATTCGGTTAAATATTTTTTTTAAAAAATTCCCGAGATGGGCCGCACTTATTAACAACCCGAACCGTATCAAGAAAAAATTATATATACCTCTGGGTGGTTAAATAATCTGAGTATGGCTTTTCTAAAATTTATCTCTATTCCACAAAAGATTACTTAAAAAAATAGTACTTTAAAAAAATAAATGGGCTTTTTTAACTCTCCTTTCTTCCCAGCTGTGGGGGGTTAATCACCTAGAGGGGGGGAATGGGTTTCTAAACAATTTCGTTATCTTATCTTCCTCACTTACAACGTCATCCCCCCATTCTTTTCTCCCCAACTTTCTTATGATAGTAATCTGTTTTTTTAAGCTAAACTCTAATCCGAAAAAAGAATAATAAAAGAAAGAAAGACTTTAATTCGAAAAAAAGAGAAAATTCAAACGAAAGGTCTATTTTTCGCACAAATCGAAAATTCGACGCGAGAAGCAACACTGACACTGCTTTCGAGTGGCTGGGAATTAATAAGTGTTCCTACCGAGAGGGAAATCTGCAGAAAAGGAAAGCAAAATCTTGTCCAATATGTGACTCTTCAAAGAAGTAAACAATACAGCAAATGTTAAACAATGTAGGAAATGGAGAAATTCAATTGTAAAAGAAATTTCATTTCAGAACAATGCATAGTTATATTATGTCATCCATCCTAAGAAATTAGATTTAAAACAAGCATTTTCGAATTTTTTTTTTCAAAATAATTCACAAAGAATTTAAAAAAGCCTTTAAAAGGAATATGAAATTATTTATTCTTGGGATAATCCATTCATCTAATGATTCTTTCTAATTGTATTAAAGAAATAAAATTCTTTTACTAAGATTACATCCATAAAAGTATTATTTTGTATGAGAAATATTTACACGGTAATTTTTTTTTCAAAATATATTTAACGGAAAAGAATATAAGACATCTTGGTGATGCAACGAGTGGGAAATAATCACTTCAAGAAAATTGTCCTTTTACTTTATGAACATAAAATTAATCACTTTCAGGTTAATATGCCATGAAATCTCATAACAAAAGCTAATAATTCTTTGTAATAAAAAAGCAGAAATGAGATAGAATTATCAAAACTGCATAAATTCAAATAAATTGAATTTCAAGTTTCATTAAAATACTGAAAAATGTATCGAAAAAAATATTTTACTCATCAAGTCGGCTATACGAAAATATGCTGTAAGTGAAAGGGAATAAAAAGAATCTCAGATTACTGTGAACGAAAACCGCAAATGTTTAACTCCTTGAAAATGACATTGCACTATCAAAACTGAGACGACATCTCTGAAAACTGCAAGAGGGGTCAGGGGGGGGGGGACGCGTAACTACCCTGAAGATTCTTCGATCGCTGGAATTCGGCTAAAGAAAAGGAATATCGACTGATCCTGACCCTCCAGGAGGTGGATAGAAAATCCCAGAAACACAAAACAGTTTTCTTTTGTGTCTTTGAACCATCAGGGGGTGTAATCTTTGAGGGCTCCTTCCCTTAACGCTTAAAGGGAAAAAGAGAAATCTGAGAGTGGACTTACAAGTGAACGGACCCGATATTCTTGGAATTATCGGATCGTTGAATTGCATATCACTGAAATTTATCGGAAAGGTAATTTCACCCTTTCCTGTGATTCACAGGAAAGGGCGTAGTAACAATATAGACATTGACTCATTTTGCAATGCACTATAGATAATTTTTAACTGCTTGTGACGTAATGTTGTGATTGCGTTTATTGTGGTCACTGCTCGAGCCATCTATTGGTAAAATATTGAACTATAGTAAACATTTTAAAGAAATGACATATATTTTGAATTCAACCTTTTTAGAAAATGGTTTACTTCAATAAACAAATTAAGTATAAAGTTATGAAAAAACCGAATTAAAATAGTAAGCTGAAATAGATAAATTAATTCAATCACACATTACTTAAATTAGTTAATTAAGTTTTAATTAAAATTAATAAATTTAATATTCAATATTAATTAATAATTTTTAATTAATAATATGATTGAAATAACAAATATTTGGAACAGATATTTAAAAATAACAATAGCAAAAATATTTGTTATTGAAAAAATCGTGGATTATGCATCTCTAGATTTCTATCGATTCTTTTCTAGTGCGACATTAACTGAGTTTTAATACAAAATTATTTTCTACGAATATTTTATGGCTGCAATGTCAATTCATTATTATTTTGGATCTTAGCAACTTCATTTGAATAATAAAATCATATTTTTAAGATTATTTCCCTTTTTAGGTAATAAAATTATAAAATACGCTTGGTTTTCGATTCCCATGCAGTACTGAGATTTCAGAAATTGATGTGTGGCATCAAATTTTCATCGTGAAATGCGGCCATTTTCTATTGTGGTGGGTGTTGCGTGATTGACGGCTTCTCTGTACATTTTCTAATTTATAGATTGTTCAGTTGTAGTAACTTTAATCTCTGTACACTTTTATCAACTGAGTTTCTATATATTTTACTTCTTTTCACACTATTTGAAGTATACTTAACAATTTCTGAGTGCTTCCTGCTAGTGTGAAGTATGGCCGACCGGGAAGATAATGTCTATAAAGCTAAGCTTGCCGAGCAAGCTGAGCGGTATGATGGTAAGTAAAATTATAAAATCTATTAAGAGCTGAACTTATTGTTAATTTCTTTTAAATATTTCAAAAAATTAGGTGTTTCCAGTATCATTAAAGTAATATTTTTCTTTTTAATTGTAAGATTGCATAATAATTCAGTTAATAGTATTTCTTCTGCCACCTGTATTTCCAACATTGAGATTGTAGTTAGTTATTGCGGTTTTCAAAGCGACAAATTCAAAATTTTCTTTTGATAGAATAGAAACTATGTAAAGGCATAAGAATAATAAATTGGTACTTCTTGCTCCGAATACAAAAATTAGCCTTAAGCTGTCAAAATTTATGCCCTTTAAATGCTCTTCAAATTTGTGAAAATTGCTAATTTTTTGTATAGCAGTTATCTTTTCGAGCGTTCTTTAAATACTATTTGGCTCCTATTGAAAATTAAAAAAAAAAAAAAAAAAAAAAATTAATCCCCTCCCTCCTTTCTCATAAATCTACACTGGACTCGCCAAATTGCGAAATTCTTAATATACTGAATAAGATAAGATTTTTAATACCTTTTTAAATATTCTGTCGAAAATTAAAATGTATTGTATTTAAATAAATGTAAGTCTTTAAAAAAAACTTCTCAGAAGTAATTAGCCATGATTATCAAATTTGGGCTTAAATTTTTATCTTGTTAAATGTGTTTGAAAATTTTGGCGAACTTGAAGTTTTATTAGAATTGTTTTAGTTTAAAAATCAAGTGTGATACTATGATTTTATCAAATTTATTTTATTATTATTATGAATATGTAACAATGTTTTTATGAAGTATTAAAACTAATTTGAGAGGAGGAAAAAGTACAACTTAGTTAAATTAAAGAAATTCTAGAATGTAAAGTTTTAACCTTAAACCTTTGAAAGTGAATTTAAAACAAAGCATACTCGTATTATTTAAGTATTAAGAGTATTTACTTTAAAAATGTTGTGATATTTTTGAGAGGATATTAAGATCTACAGTTTAAATTTTCAAGTTGAAAATAAGATATTTTGGTATAAAGATATTTTAGATTTGGCGAATTCTTTTAGAATTTTTAAAATTAATGATTCTTATGAATAATTACAGAATTAAAATGTTTATTTTGTGAAAAGGTATTTTCAATCTTTAAATATATTTAATAGAAATGGTTGAAGCCATGAAGAAAGTTGCTTCTTTGGATTTGGAGCTAACGGTAGAAGAAAGAAACTTGCTTTCTGTTGCGTACAAGAATGTTATTGGAGCTCGCCGAGCTTCATGGAGAATTATTAGCAGTATAGAGCAGAAAGAGGAGAATAAGGGAGCTGATAATAGGCTGGAAATGATCAAGAGTTATAGAGTGCAGGTAATTCAAGATACTGAAGCATTCTCTTTAAATATGTTTTTATATGTAAATAATAATGTAGTTTTATACTTGTAATTTTGTGATAATTTTCTTGGTATTTAATTTTAAGAAATCCAGTTCTTATTGCACATTACTTGTTCTAAACTATGAAGAATTCGATTTTTCAACGTGTTATTCAGTTAATCAAATATTAAAGATCTAATATTTACTAGTATTTCTTTTTTAATATTACAAAAATGTATGCAATAATAATTAATCCTGGATTTTATTGTAAAATCAGGTTAGTTATTTTTTAAAAAACATTTTGTTAGTAAATTAAGTTTAAGAGGATTTAACTTTAACAATAACATTTCAGCAAGAATAATTATGAGATAAAAATATCTTGATAAAAAAAATGTATTAATACTTTACATAAGCATAAATAGTATTCTGTAAAATATGTTGATGCAGTTAAATACTTTTGTACTTTTAATTCTTTTTATCAAATGACTGATGATTTATCAGAAAATGACTTATTTTAACTTAATCGTTATTCTTTATAGCTGCTGATATTGATATCTAGATTTAGTTTAACACATGAAATTTTCTAGGTTTTATTTTTATTTTGGATACAGCCTATAAATATTAAAATGTATGGTCTCGCAATATATATGACATTGATAAATACTATGGTAAATTTATAAAAAGAGAATTTTAATATTAAATTATATCTTAAAACATAGGTTTTTTAAAATTTCTATTAGTAACATTTTCAATAACTTCTGAAATATTTACTTTGATCCATAAGAGCATATGTATCATAGTTTTAATTTATTATAGGTAGAGACGGAGTTAAAAGATATCTGCCAAGATATACTTGATGTGCTGGATAAACATCTAATTCCAACTGCTTCTACTGGAGAATCTAAAGTCTTTTACTACAAGATGTAAGAATTGTTACAAATATGTATTTTTTAAAAATTAAGCTATTATGTGTACTTAAGATTTGATTAATAATATATAAAGTACCCAAAATTTAAAATTTCTAGTCGGCAATTAATATATTTTATGATTTGTGGGTATTGTCCTATATATAAAATATAACTTTGACTTATTTTTAAAATTAAACGTATTTGATTCTATTAAAAACTTAAGTCTTAATTGTGACACTATTTTATCTACAGGAAAGGTGATTACCACCGCTACTTGGCTGAATTTGCCACTGGAAATGATCGTAAGGAAGCTGCTGAAAACAGTCTTGTTGCTTATAAGGCTGCAAGTGATATCGCTATGACTGAACTTCCACCCACTCATCCTATTCGTCTTGGTCTCGCTTTGAATTTCTCTGTCTTCTATTATGAGATCTTGAACTCTCCTGACAGGGCATGTCGCCTAGCTAAGGCAGCATTTGATGATGCGATTGCAGAGCTTGATACTCTGAGTGAAGAAAGCTACAAAGATTCTACTCTTATTATGCAGCTTTTGCGTGATAACCTAACATTGTGGACATCGGACATGCAGCATGATGGTAAGGAGTTTTAATTTAATGATTTTGTTTTGCAAGAAGTTTTTTTACATTCAGGTCTTGTAGAATAGTATTGAAGACCCCTCCACGTCTCTAAATAAGAAAATATTAGTCATCTTAACTTTAAAGAATTTTTTGTTTGACATTATTTAAATTTTGATTCATCAGTTTCTTCCTTGCTAATTTATTTTTGATTACAATAGATTACTCAAAGTCCTTATTAATATTAATATATTGCATCTGACTTCTTGGAATAATAAATTTTATAAAAAACATATTCATAATTAGTATTTTTGTTATAAAGAAAAAATCAATGCATACTGTTGATTTTAAATAATGATTGTTAGAACTCAGTAAATCATATTTTCAAACTCAACTTTGTTTAATCTTTTAATGTCTTGAAGTTCAATTTCATTTCCTGGTTTTATTTAGGTTTTAAATTTTTGTGGTAAGTCTACAGAATAATTTTATAATAATAATGTTCAAGTCAGTTTGTAAAATAAAAGAACTTCTGCTGTTAAAAATCGGTAACATTTAATGCAAATTACAATTAATGTATTGCCAATGCATTTTAATTCTTTTTTCAGACATCTCTTATTTTAGATGTTTCAATAATAAATCTTGTATCTTTCTTGGATTCTTAGAATTTCTATAAGTAACAAGAGTTATGAGAAAATTAGAAAAGAACTATTAATATTATATAATTTATGTTAAAGGTTCAAATTTATATAATTAAAACTCAACTTTTTGTCATACTATCTATATTTCAATGAAATATTTTTTTTTTTTGTATATTAGATTGAGAATTCCTAAACCCAAAACCATAACCCCTGTGTAAAAAGACATAATAACTATTAATTATAACTTTCTTTTAATAAATTGGAAATTTTTATTATTCGTCTTATATTTAAGGTTGAATGGCAAAGTGCTGCGAATCTTTTCTGTAAGTTTGGGTTTAAAATAACTGAAATTTTTGTAATGAAAATTGTAATTTTTTAAATTTATTTTTTGAAAGCACAGATAAATTAATGGTTTCATTAAAATATTTCAAGTGTTCTGACTGTGTATTTGTTTTAGGTGAAGGTGAACAAAAGGAGCAGGTTCAAGATATTGAGGATCAAGATGTTTCATAAGTCATTTTGTATTCATAAAAGAATGTGTTCCATTTATTTGTTACAATGTGAGATGGTTTTTTTTTTGTTTTGTTTTACTGCAATGTAGGGTATTTCCTTTGCTCATATTTGATCAGCAGATGTTTTTGTCTAAAGAATGTGAGTGTTTCCTTTATTTGGGAACTTGCCAGCTGTAAATCTTTTAAAAAATGTGCATTTTATACTTGATTTGATACTCTAGGTTGAATTGTATTTATATTCAGAAATTTTGTATAAAATTTAACTCTGTAGTTTTGTTTTTAATTTAACTTCTTGCATTTTTACTTTTTGCATATCCTCAAAAAATTAATAAATTAAATAATTTTTGTTTATTGATCTAAAATTAATGTTTGTTTGCTATCACTCTTTGATGTATGTCTGCATGTTTAACATAGATGTGCGGAGCTCCGCTTTTTAATAATCATCTAAAGGAAAAGGGCTTTAAATTTTAATGAATTATATATATTTGTGTGTGTTTATTAAATGAAAAAGCTCTAATATTTTATGTTTTTAGATTAAACTTTTTACAAATTCTAGCTGTAATTTAAATTTTTCCTTTAAAAAAAATTACAATATTGGTGATCCCCCCACACCCTCTTGATGTCAGATAAACAGAATACTTCACACACAAACGTATATATGAATTTTAGATCTGGAGTTTTTAGACAGCATGAATAAGGCTTTTGCAATATTTAATGTTTTTCTTTTTCTTTTAAATCTATTCAAGGGAAGAAAATTAACCTTTAAAAAGATAATTGAAATATTTTTCAATATTGATTTCACACTTTTTTTTCATACTCAGGCATAAATAGGGTAGTTATTAGTGTCATTTTAGCTAATAGACTTTTTGGAGTAAAATAGATAACCTTGATGTGATCTATCAATTGGCTTTAACGACACTGTACTGCGTGACTTTTTGAACAAAGTTTACTGTAGTTTAAGAATGGGGGAGATTAGTAATATTGTTTGGTTGATAATTTGGAACTTCATTAGAGCTTGTGTAAATTAGTATTTGAAATAAATATTTTGAGAAACCCTTATAGATGCTGCAATCAGATAATCCAGTGGTTTTAGTTTTACAATTTATCTTTGCAAATGGCTTGGCAATTCTAAATTTAAGGGGAAAGCATATATTCTGTTATATATAAACTTTATTTTTACTAGGTAACTTGTATTATTCCTATCCAAATCTTAATGATATTTCCTGATTCTAAACTAGAAATTCTTTTATTATTCTTCTCATAAATTAAGTTTAGTTTTTAGAATCTTGTCTTTTTTGTGAGACTGGTGCTAAATTTCTAGTAGCTCTTTTCCTGAAAGAATGTCTTATGTCTAGTGTTCTGTGTTTGATGTAAACTGATATTAGATACTTCACACCAAGTATTTCTGACTTTTTTCTTCTTTATTTAATAACTTAAATTGAATCACTGTTTCTATTTTAAGTATTTGGACCAACATTTTCAGTATTGCAACCAGTAAATTGGAACCAACTATGGCCAAAAAGATTCTTAAATCTCAGTTTTAAATTGAATTTCAACAATTTTTTAAATATATAAAACTACATCTGCTTTAACAATCTAATTTTTTTTTCAGTGCCTTGGTAAGCTATCGGGTAACAGAGCAATTTGTACCTATTTTAATTTAATTAACTACTTTTATAATCTAAATAAAATTGAGAACTACTATTCGAGTATTAAACATTTTCTCCTATTTGCAAGTTTTTCTTGTATTAAAGAATTTTAAATGTAATGATTTGGGTATATTTATTATGTATTTTCAGAAATACTTCAGCGGATAGAAGTAGTTATTATTTCTGTCACTAAAAAATAATAAAGATTTATCAAATTCTTTTCTGAAATATTTTTCTTGCACAACTATTTTGAAACTTCTTGAGATATGTAAACTAGATATTTGCTCATAGGCAGCATTGGTAAGTGCCCACCTTTGCCATAGTATTTTCACAAAACTTGCTTCTAAATTATATGGGGAAAAAAACCATTTTTCAAAAATTCTCACTGTATAGACTGAATTGTTTCTATCTGAGGGAAGAGGCACACATTATCCAAAACTGCCTATGGAGTATGGTTGAGCCAGGACCCATAATATTGTACAGATGTTTTGTACACGGAATTCTGTTTGTTCATTGTTTTATGGTGTAACGCAAAGTGGCACTGTAATGTGGTTTGACATCTTTTCACATTTTTCATTCCATCTGTAGAACAGAACATTGTGTGCTTTTTGTACAACATATTTGTTAGTTCTTGCTATGTAAACAGTCATTCCAGCGGAATGTAGAAGATATCTCAAAATGTGTTTTATGACGTAATAAACCAATAAATGTCATATCCTGATTTATTTCAATTTTTGTTCACATTTTTAAATTATTTAATACCCATTTGGTAATATATTATTCATCCTATAGATAGTGTATTTTCTGTAGTTGGTTCAGGGTCGCATTTACTATTGTGTTACTAGCACCAGACAACCAATAACGAAGTAAAAACTGTGACCTCGGACCATAGAAAATCCAGACTATGATATTCGTTTAATATATCTGGGATGTAGCATTTTTAAAATTCATTTTACTTTACAAGAAAATTATCAATTTTATTGAAAATAATTTAAGAAAGTTGAATTTTTATCTAATTATAACAATATATATTTTATAATAGACTTCAGTTTAAATTGGTGCTATAGAAATAACTTTGAGTTAAATAAAAAGTTTGAGTTAAATGTAATTTAAGGCAGTTTATTTGTTTGATCTAAGAATACTATAAAAAAAGATTGTAATGTAATTCCATTAAACTTTTTTCTCTTTGATTATTTGTTTTATGTTTGTAAATGTAAAATTTTCACTTCTTAAACTCCTGATATAAATTAGGTTTTTTATAGCATTACACTAATTTAATATTTTCAGAATTTAAATCTAAACTTGTTAATGATTTTTACCAGCTACATCAAGAGCAAAAAAATTCAATATAAGAATATAAATTGTAATGTAATTCTACTATTATAAAGTGGAAGTCTTGTGTAACTTTTCTTTTATATATTACTAATTCTCACAAATGGCACACTGCTTTATATATTAAGGTGATGAGTGCTAATTTAAGGAATTTTAATTTCTTAATCTTGACTTAAATTCTATGAATGAACAAAGCATGTACATGTTGTATTTAACAATTTTCCTAATGGCCTTACATTGGAAAGAGTTAAGTATTTCAAACAGTTAGGAAAGGTTCAAATTTTATTGAAGATTCTATATTGTGGATAAATTTTAATTGCAGTCTTCATTTCCATATTTCTGATAAATATTACACCATGTTCCATGGAATGCCATGCATGAGAAGATGCATAATATTAAAGTTTTTAAGCTGCTTATTTTTGGTGCTTCTAATGTAAGGGCTTAAATTTTTAAAATTTTTTATTTGGGTGGTTAAATATCTTATAGAAAAACATTTTATTCTTCTAGAGTTGCTTGTTAATTTATATATTCTTATTTTCAGATATTTTAATGTTTAATGAATCTGGAATTAAATAGTGAACTTTTCTCAGTTAAGGGAAATACTAGTAGAATAAGGATTTTTTTCCCAAGTTCTTTTACTTTCTTTAAAAAGAAGAGGAAAATATATCTTTTCATTTACTTAACTTTTTTTCATTTCCTTTTGCTTATTTGGGAAGGATTTTTTTTTTCTTTTGAGAGAATATTAAGAATTCATGCAAAATCTCAAGTTTTAGTTTTAACAGTAACTTTGACACACTTTTCTGCATGCGATTACTTATTTGTAGAGCGTTAGTTATATGAAAATGTCATTTAGTGAATTACCTATTTTTACTTCAGTTAATTTTTGTGTATAAGTTTAGAACTTTGTAAAATAAAGCAATGTTTATAATGCTCTCAAATTACTTGTTACTGATTTGCTACTATTGTCAAAAGATATCCAAAATAAATTAATGCTTATAAAACTTTTTATACTCATACAAACTATTCTACCAGAAATGAATAAAATTGAAAAAAGTTTGAACTCAAGATTTTGCCCAACCACCAAATAACACATTTTGGGAAATGTCTTTTGTAAACAATAACTGGAAAAAAAAATTGCTTGTTGGAATTCCCTAATACCAAATTTGTATATTTCTATAAAATTATGAACGAAATCCATTTCCAAGGTTTAGGTGAATAGGATACTTTAAAATACAAAGCTCTACTTCAGTGAAATTTAACTTAGCTTGATGTCTAAAGTATAGATCTGTAACAAAATCTTGAACCAAATTCTTAAATGACTTGACCATTTGTCAATTTACATATGTGAAACACAATGAGAAAAAAAGAGAATAACTTAGATGAATGAAATATGTTTTGTTTTTAGTTACACCTCTGTTATAAATTCAAGAAGTTTCAGAGCATACTCGGATTTCTTCCCCTCTCACTGTAATATTATACTGAAAATAAAAATCTAAATACTCTGGTATTCACGGTATTTTCCTAATTTTTATATTGGAGGAAGTAATATTTTAAATAAATATGTTGGATAGACATGCAATTGGTATCAATTGAAAATTTTTTAGTTATTTCTATAGTCAATTGCTAATTCCAATGCCATTATGATTTTTCTAATATTGTATTTTATTCTACAATTAAGTGAGTGCATGTATAATAAGAGATAAATTATTGAAACACACACTTTTTACAAAATCACTATCTGTGTAGTTATATAATTTCAACAATGATTGTTAGCAGTTTATTTCATGAATGCTGGAATGTATAATAAATAGATCCTCAATAAATTTTGCACTGGTAAGAAATGTTTTGACCGAGAACAAGTAAGTGGGATAAAAGGAAATATATTCTGTGTTGTACTTTCATTGCAAACATTAAAAAGATGCTATTCTTGCAAAGACTTAATGATTTCCTAACCTCTACTCAATATCAAAAATTTTCATGACAGAAAAATTAAATTGGATGAGGATTTTTTCCCCCCTGTTGTTTATTTGAAGGTCATAAATTTAGAAAATTGTTGAGAGTTTTTAAAACAAGTTTTATCCCTTCTTGTGAGTAAGCATATGTTATTTCAACATTAAAATATTGAAATAGGGAATTTCAATGAAAAATGTTTAACAGCATGCATTCTATGGTCACTTTAATAGAATGTCACAATCCACAAATATTATGGAATAATTGAGAATGTTAGCAACATCACCTTATTCAAAATATAGGGGGATATATGTTGAAAAAAATAACTGTCAATGGTATTTAAAAAGGTAGATTTGGATTTCATGAACTCTACAGAAAAAGAAAATGTTGGAGCAGAATACAAAGCAGTAACAGCCAAATATTTTTCGGTATTAAAAAAAGCTTAAGAAGAGTTTGGGAAATACAACTGTGAAAGAATTGAATAAATTGAAAATATTTGCGAAAATTTCAAAGGAATAATAATCTGTTATAAGATTAACATGATTTCTAGATTTGTTTATTTATGCTTACACTTTTACGGAATTAGAATGCGGACGAACTAACAGTGTAATCCCTTCTTCCCTCGTATATTATTGACGGTAGTGTAATTAAATAATTTAAAATATGTAATAAAATGTTTCTTGATATTTTAAAGTTATTTAAGATGTCTTTGCACACACACACACACATAAAAAAAATATTTTTAATGTTGGTGAAAAATATTCCATGATTCTTAGTAGTATTTTACATTTATATGTGTATAAAGCTGGATAGTTACTTAGCTAATGATCTACTTTATTTTATGAAACACATAATTTTATTATAAAAAATACTACATTAAGTTTGGTTTATATTTATTATTATTATCCTTTAAAAGGGCTTATAATGTGCTTAGATTTTAAGATAATATTAACGTATCCTTGATGAAATCTGAAGTCATAGGCGGTGCTGTTCATTTTTTAATTTATACTTTCGCATTGGGGCATTTATGAAGCAGTTAAGTGGAAAATGAGTTTTTACTTATTTTGCTTTTTTACTCTGTATTTTCCTTGTTTGTCTGAGCTGCTTTGCTTTTTTTGGTATGCAGAAAAGCTTTTTCATTTTTTATGTCATTTCTAGAAAACTACCTTTCTGCCTGTAATTTATTTTTCAGAAGATGCTTGATTCATTTTGTTCTATCTCAATTTCAACCATCATTAGAATTTAATGTTATTATTAATCTTACTATTATTATTAATAATTTATTAATATTTTTTATTAATCTTATTTATCCTTTTTTTATTATTCTGATAAATATTCATAGTTTTTGTAAATTTTCATCTTGCAAAATATTCTAATACTTCATTCTAGAAACAAACATAAAATTTTATATTTGTATCCTCTTAACAATTCCTTTTTTAACCTGTTCCTTTTTTTTTTTATTTTTTATTTTTTTTTACCCTGTAGTTCTATCATACTGTTAGTATACCAGTACTAGTAGTATGATAGAACTAATTTAGATCTCGTCCACTTCTGCAGTAAAAGCTTATTTTAAGGCGGGAATATAAATTGAAATAAAAAAATTTAGGAATTCAAAAGCCAACATAATACTTTAATCATAAATATCACCAGAAAATATTTCAAAAATAATATTAGAGTCTTACATGGGCCTGAATAATTTTTAAATATTGTGTAATATTCAGTATGTAAATTGTACATGGTAAACATGCTTGATAAATTCTTGAATTCTGTCTGATTTTTTAATTTGATCTAAGTTGAATTGTTACACTTTCTTTACATGGTATTTCTAGTCTTTTCTCTAACGAATACATAAGAACGTATGAGTTAAAGAGATCCACCGTAGCTTGAAAACAAGACTTTAATCTATACCAGTGGTGGGGAAACTTTTTTTAAGACGGGCCATTTGTAATAACAAGACGATCGTAGCGGGCCGAAGAATAATGCTTAATCGTTACAAAATTTATGTGTTCTATAAACATATACATATATTATTACATACACTTATTATTTTAATAGTAAAAATACAAAAGGTAAGAAAATTATAAGCACAAAATATAAAATGAATTTAGTGTAGTTCTTGATGTGAAGTATTATCACTTTATTTTCTGGTGTCATTACTGGTTAATGGAGCATGAGAAAAATGGAATTGAGACTGTTTTATCAAAATTTCATCATAGTCCGGTTCCATTTGCGAAGCAGAAATTCTTAAATTCTGTCTGTAATTCTGTTTCTTAAAGAAGTTTTCCTAAGCTTCATTGTTGAAAAGATTTGTTCGCATATATAAGATGAGCTAATGCTCTTGCGCGGGTGTTTGTTGAGGCAGTGGGAGTTTCGGGGATTACACAAACAATTATTCGAGTCACAGCGGGTTGTTGCAGATGACTGACTAAGTCGCTAACTAACTGATCTTCGGGCGGCTTCGCTTGTATTTATACCTACCTGGAAGGATTGTTCGGGAATTGGAGTTTTGCGGTTCTTTCGGATAAACAGAACAATGAATCGAAAATGCTAGAGTGTCTGGAAGTTTCGAGCGAAGAGGAGTCAGCTGTTTGGTTCGGATGGATTTGTCCAGAATACTATTGTGTTTTGAATATCGCCGCAGGTAGTTTTTATGTGGTACGTCACATTACGATGTAAGAATGGGTTCAAACATTCTCACGACGGCACTCTTAAACGGCCGGATTAAACCTTTCCGCGGGCCGTAGTTTCCCCATCACTGATCTATACTTATAATAAAGCTCTATGTGTGTGTGTGTTGGCAGTCTACAGGCCAGACCGTTGAACTTACAGCTACCAAATTTGATATATGTATACCTTGGAGGTCGGGAATGTGCACCTCGGAGCCCTTTTTTCGAATTTTTAATTAGAATTTGAATTAATTAAAATTTAAGCGAAATTTCGACGTTTTTCAGCTATAACTTCCAAAAATATTATTGCACAAAAATGATTTTTACATCAATTTAAAGATAAAAAAATTCTCTTTCTAATGGTATCAGTGTTTTAATCTATAACTTAAGCTTCTATTTCTAACGAATTTTAAAGAAATATTTTAACCGTGTTTTTTTAGCACGTGATTGGATAAAATAAAAGAAAACAATGCCAGAAGTTCAAATAAAAAAAAACTAACATCGCAAATAAATCTAAAGCAATGCAACTTTTAGCGCGTGATTAGATAAAATAAAAGAAATATAAAATGTGATATTTTCTTTAAAAAAATGCAAGGTAAAGGATTCTATGATCGTTTGCAATATCTATATCATTAATTCAATAAATCTTCTTTATTTACAATAAACCTGATTGAATTTATGTGACTTGAATCCAATTATGCATTGATGAATTATGAGTTTTAGATTTCTTCATACTTTGCACTGTGAGCCATTTTTTACAAAAAATATTTTTATTAATATTTTAAATAAAAGTTGCTACATCAATCAGTCTTCTAAATCAATAATTAAAACTGATTTATAAAATTAAAGAATATTATTAGGAAAACGTGTTTTTAGAACTTTCCTTCCATCATCTTAAAGGAAATATTAATTTCAGGCCGAATTAACGCCCGGAATTACTTCAAGGTTAATAAATATGTGATTTAATTGAAAATTTAAAAAAAAAAAAAAGGATTACTCATGGCGAACCAGCTGGTCGCCAAAGGCGGCTAGTAAGGAATATTTCCGTACAGCATTATTGTTAAGGCCCTCTATTACTGGAATGCAAATGCTGCTGTAGTATGTACATTCATTAGACAGGAAAACACCAATAAAATATATGCTTGAGAATGTCAATCGCATACACTTTTGGCCGATCACCGTTGAAGATTCAATGCTAGAATTTTCTAGGAAAATATTTTTGTAACTGTTCATTTATTTTTCTTTTATAAAAGGCGCCTAATCTTATAAATCTTTGGAAATATTAATACATAACCCGAATCAGTAAGAGATGATGGACAGTTTTTATTTTAGTTTACTGACAAAGATTCCGTAATTATGAATTTGAAAATTTTGGAGCCGTGTTTCCTGCTTTGAAAGATGAAAGGCAACTATTTTATGATTTCAATGTATAATGCAGAACAAAAAAACTACAAGATGATGATTTACAAATTAAATGTAAATTAAAGAATTATTAATAAGAATTCCAATATAAAAGGAAGAATGCAGTCTATAAATGAATTATTATTAGCAAGTTTTTATATTTGATGATAAAATATAATTTACAGGTAGTGTGTATTTCGTATAATTAAAAATTTTGTCCACATGAGAATTTGAAAGTTATTTTAAGTGGAAACGCAACAAAAGAAGGCATTCTATTATGAAGTATTTTAAAGTCTTCAGAATATTTGTCCCCTATTTAAAGCTAGTTTATGTACTGTCTGTAGCAGCATACGAGTCATAACATGCTGCTCAAGGTATAACATCAGAATGTAAGGAAGTGAATTTTCTATCACTAAAAGAAAGCATGTGATGAATTATGTAGAACACTTTTATATATTTTGTAAATTTTTTATACAGATATAAAAAAAAAACAATTAAAAATTCTGGGAGAATATTTATAACGAATTTTTGCATAAATTTAATAACATCTATGATGTTTACACCACAAATATGATTAAATGTATTAATTATTTTAAATTCTTCTAATCATCATTTAAAGTGACGAAAATTGGTACAACACCAAACTTTGTAACCAAGATATAAATAGCTTTTAATAAACATTTTTCGGTGAATAATCGGAAAATGTGTATTAAAAATCGATAATTATCGAAACGCTGGTTTATCAAAACCTGTGTATTAAAGGTATTAAAAAAATTCGAAATACATGGATTTAGAAAAATTGCATTCAGTATAAGAAAATGTAATAAAAATTACGTGCTTTTGTTTTCCTGAAAAAAAAATCATTTGCTAAAATTTAAGAAACGCTACTTTAAAAGAAAGATATGTTTTATGTAAGAAAGCTTAACTTTGTATACGCTAACGGTTTAAAATTCTGTGATTTGAAGTTGAGACAAAATATTATTGCCGTATTTGTTCGCTAATTATTTTCGCTTTTACTTAGTTTATTGTCTGTATGATGCCATTCATTGATACTTTGAATTACTTGGATAGTGCATGGTAAAATGAAATTTATGCTTGGACTGCAGAGGAAACCTTTTTCTGTACTCGGGCATCTGGATTACAGTATTATTTCTAGATCAAATGCTATACATTCATTGCGAAAGAGAGTTTAGTTTAGTTATATTGAAGTCTCGTTTAGAGCAAGGCTAGATCTATTTTGCAACTGACCTTGTGATTTTGAATCGCGTTCAGATGATGAGGATAGCACATAGTCCCCCTGTCCTCCAAACTTTCATACTACAAAAGCCCTAGGACATTTGGTCGCTACAAATTTAATGTGCACAAATCTACTTACACGAGGGTTCGGTGACATCGGATCTCGAACTTGAAACCTATGGTTCAGAAGGAAACCTTACTAGCAAGCCAGCCCTATTGCAAACAAGAGATGTGGGATGTAGCGTATACAAATTAAAGCTAGAAGGAGAAACAAATTGCCTAGTCCACAGGCTTGCCATTGATGAAACTTTATTGGCAAAGAAAATAAATAGCTTTATGAATTTGAACATTTTACTACCGATAATGTTCAAGTCATTAGCTTGTTCAGCGGCGGTTTTACAAGAGACGCTATTTAGTACCTAGAGACTTTCACGAAATATATTCGACGTACATCGTATTGCTAAGTCAACATCAGTCATGTTTTAATGACAACCCACGTCTTACCCTTTTCCTCTTAAAAATAAAGGAAAATTGTAAAAATAAACGTTGAAGTACAAGATTACGGAAAATTATATCAAAAGAAATGGGAAAGTCATTAAAATATTAAAAAGTGACACTTTCTACTTTTAAACTTTGAAGAACTTCTGTATTTGCACACACTTCGTATTTATATATAACATATATAAAAATCCATTCCTCTTATTTCCAGAAATAAGAGTAATAGTTCATTAAGAATGACTGACGCACATTAAGCCGAAATAATACTTGATGCGTAATACGGAAAATAAGTTCGTTGTGCTCGCATTACAAATTGGGTAAGAAATTGTTCCCACACAGAAAATGTTGACTAATGACCATTTACAGTCTTTAAATACATTGATGATTTTGGATTTATTTCCTTTTTTTCGCATCTTTAATGAAATGCCTTAAAATAGTATTATCTATACTTATAATAAAGCTCAATCTGTGTGCGTGTTGGCGCTCTACAGGTCAGACCGTTGGACCTACAGCTACCAAATTTGGTACATGTATACCTTGAAGGTTGGGAATGTGTACCTCGGAGCCCTTTTTTCGAAGTTTTAATTAGAATTTGAATTAATTAAAATTTAAGCGAAATTTCGACGTTTTTCCGCTATAACTTCCGAAAATATTGCACAAGCAGGATTTTTATATCCTTTTATATCCTCCTTTATATTTAAAGATAAAAAAAAAAATTAGCTTTCTAACGGTATCAGTTTTTTTAATTTATAATGTAAGCTTCGATTTTTAACGAATTTTTAAAGAAATATTTTAACCATGTTTTTATCACGCGACTGGATAAAATAAAAGAATGCCGGAAGTTCGAATTTAAAAAAATTATCATCGCAAATCAAATCTAAAGAAATACAACTTTCAGCACGGAACTGGATGAAATAACAAATATAAAAAGTGATATTTTCTAAAAAAATAAATGCAAGGCAAAGGATTCTATAATCTTTTGCAATATCTAAATCATTTTATTCAACAAATCTTCTTTACTTATGGTAAACCTGATTGAATTTAGACAGGGTATGCATTGAAATCCCGACTTAATGGCATATTTCTATTGTCGTTTACAATATCTGTATCATTAATTCAATAATTTTTTTTTCTTTTTCGCTTTCTTTAAAAAAACATATTTAATATTTTGGCAGCATCACGGAAAAAAACATTTTTAATTTCAGGCCAATCAATGCCCGGAATTGCTTCAAGGCTAATGAATATGTGACTTAATTGAAAATTTTAGAACGCATTACTCATGGCGAACCAACTGGTCGCCAAAGGCGGCTAGTTTTTAATAAAAACATCTATATAAATAAAAATGAATGCTTGCCTATGTGACTCTTATGAGCGGCGGTACCGCTAATCCGATTGTGATTAAAACTTGAATACTAATTACCTGCACGTACGGAATGATCATAGGCATAGTAAAATTATCTAATATATAAAAAATATTTTCGGATTTATTTACAGCATCTATTAACCAAGGATTAACTTCCAAATAACTCACCAAGGAGATACAACAGATTCAGAAAAGATACTAAATTCAAGCTAGACGTTAATACTTCGGAGCTATTGTACGTAAATGTTAAGTAATTCCTTCTCTGAGGTAATAGTTTTATTAGAGAGTATGCGAGAAAGTTTTAGAAGAACCAGTCCTATAGGTTTGAAATTTTAATTACATATTTAATAACATTTTAGCGTGTTTTGCAGTCTTCCGGAAATATTAGAGTATAAAATATTCAACTATATCGATGATTTTGTTTCATAAATATATTTTCTATGTTTAATCAATTTTAAAAGAAAATATTTTAATGATATTTTCTGACATTAATCTTAGGAATACTGAACGAATATTAAACAAATCAAGAAAAATATTAAAAATACGTTCTTCCTTTACAATTCTTAGAGAACATCAAGCATTACAATTCTAAAATTGTAAAGCTTGATATATATCAAGCTTCAATATAATTGTATATACCATGTAATACTCGA